>BCLF01000113.1:299251-322898 GCA_001602275.1 Zoysia japonica | reverse complement strand
ATGATGAAGGGGAGCAGCAGCTGTTGATGGTGAAAGGTGAACCGCGACTCACACGTGCTGAGTGGGAAGCCATAGTTGCAAAAGAGAAGAGGGGCGGAGAAGGCTCCGGTAGCAATGGTGAGAAGAAGAAGTACCGCAGCAAGTTTGACAAGTCCAAGATTGATTGCCACAAGTGTGGTGAGTTCGGCCACTTCGCTGATGAGTGTGACGAAGTGAAGAAAACAGTGAAGGGGGTGGCGCAACTTGGTGTTGCAGAGGTCGATTATGAATCGGCGTTACTTTGAAACAAGACGTGAAGGTGCCGAATAAATCCCAACATGATTAGGGGGGTGAATGTTAGAACTAATCATGTTAGTTATTTCAAATACGTGTGAGTGTTTGTATTTGTGTCGTGTGTGTGTGCGCGCGTCCAGTGGTTGTTCGTGTGTGTGCAGGCTAGCTGCATGAACGAATGATGAACGTAGTGGATGGCTGCGATTGAAGCTGATCCGCATGCTGGCTCCGGGTCTTGAGGATCGAGGAGCAGTTAGGTGCAGCTGTGACCTGCACGAGCTGGCCGGGTCGTATATGTGCATGAGTACATGGCTCACTTCAAGGAGAGGCCAGTAAGTAGCAGTTGGCCGGTTCTCGTGCGTGGGCTAGCGAACGGCCGAGTCACCAGGACGTGCATGCGTGCGCGTCAAGATCGCAGGAGTGGGTGCGTAGGCGTTACGTCGTCTGAGGTTATAAAGCCGATCTGTAATCGCTGTGGAAAGAGAGCGCGGAGCAGTGATCAGTGTTTAGTGAAGTGAGTGAATTGAGAAATACAGAGAACAAGTGCCGTGCTTGTGCTGGTGTGCAGCACTAAAATCTTTCTGCGTCTTTGTACCATTTTTATGTGCGCGCGTGTGCTCCAGAGTGAGTGATCAAGAGAGCTGGGCCAACAGCAGCAACTCTTTTATACCTTTTGAGATGAGTGCAGTGCAGTGCAGTGCGTGGGGTTAAGTTAATTATTATTAAGCCCTTTCATCAAATTAATCTAGCTCAAGTTGCCGATGACTGTACCTTCCAGATGATGTTGACAACATTCTTGACGTAGGCTTCGTTCTCGTAGGCAAGCTTAGCGGCCATGACGGTGACCTCGTGCAAGTCGTAGTACTGCTCCTTGATGAGGGGCACCTGCTTGTCGCTGTAGCATTCGCCGCTCTCAACGTCGATGATGGAATCCTCTGAGGCCTTCCAGCTGGAGATGCCCACCACATGCGGCCGCTGATGCTCGTCCCAGGAATCGGTAGAAGATGGCATTGGCTTCAGCTCCGTTCTCCCGTCGATCATCCCTATAATCGACCGGAAATTGGCCGCCTCCCGATTCAACGGAATCACCAGCTTACCTGCACCCATGTCCATCCGTATGTTTATTCACTGATTTTTTCTTTAGAAGCCATGACTGACGCTTTTCTAATGCAATACGGTAACAATAAACTGATAGACTAACCGTGCTTGGCAAAAACAAATACCGTTATGTCCATGTATACTAATACAGCATAAAGATCTTATATCAATCAGCACGAATATTTTTTGGAACATCATATAGTACGTTCTTTTCTAAAGTTACCATTAGGGTGCAGTTATAAGATTGTGAGAACCACTTGTCCAGAGCTTCCACTGATTTTTAGTTAACTTCAATCTTAATTTTAACCCATTTTTGTGTAATTTCTATGTAATGAAACATTATTAAGACATTATCGTGAGCTCGGTTAACGTTTACTACGTGCTTATAACATATACCGTACATCTGAATATGTTCCATACGATGCCAAGGATCCCAGAGTTGAGGGAGACGAAGTTGAGCAAGAACTCGACGGCAATGCCGAGCCACCGGGCCGGCCAGTAGATGGCCGCGAGGACCTTCTGGATGGCCACGGTGACAGCGACAACCCAGTCCCCCGGCGTGCTGCCGAGCTCGGCGGCGGTCTGGTTGCCAGCCTCCACGAAGCGGTAGCTGGTGATCGGCCGCCGTAGGAGCAGCAGCGACAGCAGGTCGATGAGCTGCGCCTTCTCCGACCGGATGATCAGCTTCTCCGGCCCTATCTTCTGGCCGCCGTCCAGCTGTTTCTTCTCCGCCATGTTCGCGGGATAGCGAGTGCTAGAGCTCGCTGTTTGAAGTTATACGGGTGTGCGTGCTCTTGTTTGGGGTCAGAGGATAGACCGTGTATGGTGCCAGGAGTGTGGCGGGAGGAGTCCTCCTTTTATAGGTCAAATGTGTTGTCTTCACATGCTTTAGCAAATACTCTCTCCGTTCTAAATTATAAGTTATTCTTAAATCCTTCAGTTTTCACAAATTATAAATCATTCTCGAGTTCTAATACACTTTTTTATTTTCAATATTTGTTTATCTCTTTTATCTCTCCTCCTCGTTTCATCGTAACTTTTTTACTCTCCTTAATTCTCGTTCCCAAATTCAAAATGACTTATAAATTAGAACGCATGGAGTACATTCTTTTTTATTTGACTGTAGCCTAGATTAGTGTTCATACAAATAAAAAAATTAAGACTTTTCATATTTTAACTTTGAGGTAGTTCACTACTTCAAGGCCTTTGTTTCGATCAATGCTCCCGGTTGAAAGTTTCCAAAACTGGCATACAATTTTCTTATTAGTTTTTCACCTGCATTTATATTACATAAAAGTTTGTTGGATACCCAAGAAAAGGCACACCTTTTGTTATGTACTCCCTTCATCTCTAATTAAATGTTATTTTGGCTCTGAACATGGAAATTAAAGAGATGTGAAAAAGTGGAATGTATTGAAAACAAGGAGAGAGAGAGATAGAAATGTATTTAGAAGAGAGAAAGTTGCACTGCTAGATGAGAATGATTGGTAAAATGGGATGGAGAGTACCTAGCCTAGGAAACATGAATACATGATCGAACTCAAAATCAAGATTCCAGCACTCTGAGGTTATATCTATACGGTGCATTGTAGATATGGACAAAGCTATGTCAAGCTACAGAGAATATGGCCATGTGGCAGCTGCTCTAGGCCACATTATTCGAACGAGAAAAAACATGTGCATGATATATTCGTACGTACACTACTGATTGAGCATCAGATGCTATGAAGACAGCGCCTGCTCGTGAAGCCAAAAACATTGTGCATCTATGCTGGTGCCCCCCACAGATAGCGTACGTATGTTCCACGCTCCTGCCCACACATATATAGCACGCACATGTGTAGGGTGCTACTCCTTCAATTTGAAGAAAGAGTGAAATGCATGAAATGGCCATTGTACTCATTCGCTCGTTTCAATTTTGCTATTGTACTCATGAATGAAACTGCAAATTATAGCCATTAAGCTAGCTCCTCCATGTCAATACGACCACTTCCTTTATAAAGCAAAGTATTCTTATTTTATAAAGCCTTGATCTATATTAATTAGAGTACAAAAAATTAATGGTATCAATTTCATGTCACAAGAATTATGTCTATTTTCTTCAAGAATAAAATACATATATAACCATTGCAATTGTTCAAAGTGGCAATTACACGTCGAAATCAGGCAAGTATGGATTGACAATTTTCATCTAGTAATTATTCATTCTTTCAAATAACAAATTAAATGAAACTTGTGATGCTAGGAGTCTTTATATTCAGAAGTTCTTTGTAGTCTTGAATTATTTTATTAAAGAACCAAGCAGGCCATTTGATTTAACATATACTGAGTTGCTATAATCTTATGCTATCTAAAACACCAAAATATCTGTAACACCTCGCTATTGCCTATTACGCTGATGTTCTCCATCCAGCAAAGTTCAGTCATCTTCCGACTATGAGCACTATACGTTTCTTTTGTATGCAAGGCATATGTCGCCCATGATCTTCCCCCTGCTACGCCATTGTTCAGTTATATCTGGTAACAAGGATGGTTCTGATTTCATTTCACCGTACTCAGCTAAAGTGATAATTATGTGAGTACTGAATAGTATGGTGGAGGAACCATATTCCCAGCATCTGTTGGTCTCAACACCAGGATTCTCCGCAAGCGTCATTGTGCCATTCATCATTTTCTTTTCGGAAGGGCATTGTTCAGTCATCCCTTGATGGCCTGGCCATTTCATCGCGCCTACGGCTAAGATGGCTGAGAAGTAGACTAAGGGTCTTTTTGTTTGGGCTTTTGCTTTTGTGCTTTTAAAAAAGTTGGTTGGTGGTTAATTAAAAAAGCTAGCTGATGAAATTTGAATGTTGACTTTTGTAATTTATTTTTAGCTTCTCAGCATATCAAAAACCAAAAAAGCAACCCAGAATGTGCTTTTCAGTTTTTAGTTTATTTCATCAGAAGCTTGCTTTTCAGCTTTTCAAAAGCAAATCTTTCAGAATCTCGTTTGTTTCAGCTTCTGACTTTTGAACTTTTCTAACTAAAAAAACCAGCTGATAAGCTGAAACAAACAGGGCCTAAATTTTCGCAGCTAGCGCTTTTGATTTCAGGCTCCCTCTCATAAGGCCAAGTGGCATCTTTCATCCTTATCAAGATATCCATGCCGAGCTATGTGAAGCACACGACACTCGGCCTCAAATGAAAGCTTCTAGCGCCTTGTTCCCCTTTTTTTTTTTAATGGACAAGAGAGCTGTTATTCATTGGTCATTGAAATACATTCAGAGCCTATAAATTGCTCAATATATACAAAAAGGAGCCTGTAAGCATCATACTGCAGTATGTTTTGTGGGCTTTGCAAAATTGCGCGAGTTCATGGGCAACACTATTTTGCTATCTCCTCACATTAGTAACTTCGACGGATGGCAAAAAACGGCTAGCTTCTATTGTTTCCGCAATGATGTTGTGCAGTGCTGATTTATGCTTGAGAGGATTCTTCAGCATTGCAACAACCGACACACAATTCATTGCATATAGGGGAAGAAAAATCTCAAGCGGTGGCACAGAAGTCAAAATCATTTTTCTAGTGGCTAATAAGATATTGGAATTTGTTTCAATGGCTCACAAGTGACTTGCTCTATATCTTATAAGACAATCCCTATTAAACACCACAAAGTCAAAATAGCCTCTGACCAAAAGCACCCATAAGTTATTTTCTATGATAATTTTTATATATTGTTATAATCTTTTGTTATCTAAAACTTATAATTTTACACATTTGAACTAATTTTTAAATAAAATTAATAGTCAAAGATGATATTATAAGTCAATAGCAACGCCAATTTAGAAATGGAGGAACTATAAGATTCTCCATTACAAGCGGCTCAGAATCTCAGGCCATGCAAATTAGTGCATCCCACATGCACCCGGTTAATCTTTGCATGTGTTCCTGAAATTAATTAAAATATTTTTATGTGCGTACTTGATCTACCTACTGGTCCTTCCATCCCAATACACAAAAAAAAGAATCACCTCAACTTCCAATATGGAACTACTAATATATAAATATACTTAGTACGATATACATGTTGACCGACTTGTCAGTGGGCCATAGCTTGCCCACACTTTTCTCGTCACTCCGTCGCCGTGGCGACGGCATTCGGCAACCTACCAGCATTTGTCGACGTCCCTCCACTTGAGGTACTCGAGCCCGGCGAGGTAGTGCGCGTATGCGCCGGCGACGACGAGGAGGTGGAACAACTGGTGGCTGTGTCCGACGAGGTCGAATCTCCCGGGCGCCCACCGCTCGGGCACGCGTGCGGCGTACACGGCTGCTCCAAGCCCGTACATCGCCCCCATGAGCGCCTCGTAGCGCGCCGAGGCGATGGTGCAGGGCACCGTGGCGCCGTACATCACCAGCTTGTGCGCGATGGGCACGACGCCGGACGCGCCCATGCACGAGAACAGCGCCGCGCGGAGCGGGCGCAGCCCGGGCGCCTGGAACGCCGGCACCAGCGACGCCGAGGCGGCGGCCACGCCCAGCGCCGTGATCGAGCCCATGTACAGGCGCTGCAGCGCCGGGTCGCACAGGAAGGTGTAGTACGCCAGCGGGTAGAAGGACGCCGCGATCAGCGCCGCGATGCCGGCGTAGTCCAGGCGCAGCGTGACGTACGCCGTGCGCTCCGAGTGGCACAGGATCAGGTGGCACGCGCTGCTCGTCAGCAGGCACAGCATCGCGCCGACGAGGTACGCGAACAGCGGCCACCGCGTCACCGGGTCCGCCGTGGCCGCGGTGGCGGCGGCGAGTCCCGCGCCGGCGTCCTGCTGCTCCTGCCGGTCCTGCAGGCACATTATTACACGTGATGTTTTCTTGTCGGAATCATCAACACAGTAAAAGAGCTAAACTTGATATGTAATCTTACTGCTTAATACTCCCTCCATTCTCAAATTGTTGTCTTGTTGATTTTTAACATTAATTTTAATCATTCGTCTTATTCAAAAATTAATTTACATTTAAAAATTATAAGTTATGATTCAAATAACATTAATGATAAAATAAATTATAACAAAATATATAATATTCATTAAACTTTTTATAAGACAAATAATTAAAGTTAAGGTTAGAAGTAAACAGAGACAACAATTTGATAACGAGGGAGTATGCAACAACTGAATCTTTTTATTCTCTGCTTCCTATAATAAATGACTTTTTTTACTTTTTAAATCGATGTTTGACTATTCGTCTTATTCAAAAAATTTACGAAAATAAAAAATAAACAAAACAAAGTTAAAGTACTTCTAATAATAAATCATTTCACAATAAAATAAATAATATCTTCTAAATTTTTTTAATAAGACAAATGGTCAAAGTTAGATGTTTGAAAATTAAAAAAGACGCTTATTTTATTTTAAGATGGAGGGAGTATCAGATTTACTACTGTAAATCACCGGATTATCTCGTCCAAGATCTACTCAATCCAGTACAAGGTACAAGGTCGTATGCTTAAGTAGAAATATAGTAGAGTAGCTAAGAACAAGCTCAGCAGATGTTGCACATGACTGAACCACAATTCAATTGGCAGACCAGAACAGATCATCTTGCATAAACCAAAGTGGTTGTTGCCCATCAACATCAATACGTAGAAACCAGGGTTTTGAAAACCGGTGAAAATCGATCAGTTTTCGTTCAAATTGGTCTGATTCGGTTAAAACTTATATTAGTTTTCGATCTCCGATTCGGTTAAAGATTAGATCCAGTTCGAAAACCGGACCTACCACTAGCAAAATCAGCTAGTCGGCCGGTTTTCTGAGCAAATAAAAATCGGAGTGAGCCCGGTTTAGATTCTAAAACCTTATAGAAACTCAGATCGAGCTGTGCACGTGCCTCTCACTCACAACTCACTCAATTAATTTCAGTCAAGCATGCTTGCAAAGTCATGCTGGTTCACGAGATGAGCCAGCTGCCGAGCTATGTGTACGTCAACGCGCCACTCGCTAGCCCATCCGTTGGCACGAACCATAACTATTGCAGTACTGATTACTGAAACACAAACCTAACCTTTAATTAATCGACAAAAACTGGTTGGCGGCAACGTGAAAAGACTACTTGGAAGTAAGTCGATCAACCAAATTAACCACCACACACTGAAGAGATTACGAAATGCAAAGCTGAGCGTGATTGCACAAAGATGTCTGCCAAGTTCTGAAAGACCACCCACAATGGAGTAGGTGCTTCAGCTGTCGTGATACGGGAAGCATCGGTGCTGGATTTTTTTTTTCTCTGTCCACAATGGACCATCGGTGTTCAAGTCTAGCTGACAACACCCGTTTCTCTGGAGTTCTCTGTCGAAGCACCCGGTGCGAGGACATTCATCGGTGCTTCGTTTTCCGGTAGAAGCACCCGGTGCCCACTGTGGTTGGAACCGGTCCCTAGAAGGAAAAATTCCTTCAAGCACCGATTGAACTTGAAGGAGCACCACTGTGGGTGGTCTAAATGCAATGCAGATGGAGAGCCAGCATTCACCGCCTCTCCATCTCCGTTGAAAATTTGAAACACACCAACTAACTATCAAGATCGAACCAATATGAAACCCACCTACATGAGGTCAGTACCCTGATAGGCTCCATTAGCAAGAACGCATAAGCACATATCAATACTCATCTTCTTCTACTTTCTTTTCATCATTCTAATAATAGGTCCAAGGCTAAATATACTGCTCCCTCCGGTTTTAAATTATTGACCATCATCGACTTCTAATATCAATTTTGATCATTCGTTTTATTAAAAAAATTTGCTCTAATATGTAAAATTATTAGTTGTGATTTAAATTTCACTAATGATAAATCAAATAATAATAAAATTTTAGATATTTGAATAAATTTTTTGAATAAGACGAATGGTCAAAATTGACGTTATAATTTAAAACCAGAGGGAGCAGTAATTAAGGAGTACTAGTGACAAATAATAAGAACCCATAATATAAGATTCAGTAAACAAAATAAAGCACTACTGAGTTGGTACCTGGATCTGGATGGCGTGATGATGGTGAGACAGTGAGGCGGAGGATGTGTTGGGGGGACAGATCTGCTGCTGACCATCTTCAGACAAACCAGCCGCTGCAGCGGCAGATGGAGGTAGCACGTCGTGCCGCAGGGCTATCGTCACGTTGGCCACGCCGCCCACAAGATCTCCCATGGCTGCAATGCTGCCGCTCCTGATGCTGCTGCCGACGTCCCTCGGGATCACCATGGCTGTGAATATTGTCAGACACAGGAATAGCAGGAAGCCTACCAAATGCATGCAGAAATAAGTACTCATCTCAGGTGTTGTTCATATAATTTACTCTCTCTATTTTTAAATTGATGTCGCTGTTAATTTTTAAAATCAACTTTGATTATTTGTCTTGTTTAATTTTTTTTGATAAATTTCATATATTTTGTTATAATTTAATTTATCATTAGAATTATTTGAACCACAGCTTAAAATTTTATATATTTAAACTAATTTTTTTGAATAAAACGAAAGTTCAAAATTGATGTTAGATGTGAAGGGCGACATTAATTTAATAACGGAAAGAGTGGTTGTGTGAAGACGATAATCAAAGCGTGCTTATAATTATATATCTCCTTAATATAAATATGCCGATGGACGAAAAATAGGCAAAATTCTGATGCAGGAGCTTACGACCAAACGTTGAGGGTCTCGTTGTGGACGGAGAAGATGCTGAGGACGGTCTCCTTCATTGGCCACTCGCACCGGTAGTACCCGAGGATGAACTCGTTGTCCTTGAGCCACTCGGGCAGCTCGTCTCTTCGTCTTCGTCGCCCCCTCCGTGTCAGCGCACTTGCACGCTTCGTAGGGAGATGTGGTGGTCGGAGAAGAAGCCATGGCGGGTTCCTCTTCCAAGCTCACCATGATCAGCGAGCTGCTCTGCTCTTGGCCGGAGACCACTGTCTTTCACTCGAGGGCTTCACTTAATTACGCGGTGGCCGTCGTTGTACAAGACGACAGAGCAATGGTTTCTCTTGAACCGAAGGACAAGACGGTGCTGTGTTGCGCTATCCCTTAAGACAAGGAACCATGGAACGGAAGCAAGCTCTGCCGTCTGGCAATGGTGGTTAGCTGATGTAAAGGAAGAGAGAGAGAGAGAGAGAGAGAGAGAGGTTTTGAGTGTGTAGAAGTGGACACATATCCGCCATTCACTGTGCTCCCTTGTGCGTGGTGCCATGTTGCTCTGTGGAGCCAAACAAGGGAGTGCAAGCAACCGGGATCTTCCCGACCTTGTACTAATAATATTCCTGGTCGATCAGTTGATCCTCCACGTAGATGCGTAAGATTCCAAAAGCTGGTGGCAATGTGGCCTGACAGTTAGGAGTAGTTGGGGTTGACGTGAAAGCAGCAGGGAGGGAAAGATCTGTCACATGTGTATTCATTTATTTAAATAGTATATTGTATACACACAAATAGAACTTTGGTTTATTTTGCATGGAGGACTGAACATAGGGTTTTGAAAACCAATGAAAACTAGCCGATTTTCGCGATTTTTGACCAAACCGGTTCTGTCCGGTTTTGAGTTAGATTCCGTTTTCGGTCGAAAACCGAATCTAGCACTGTAGCAAAATCAGCTAGCCGGCCGATTTTTTTTTGCCACCGAAAACCGGTTCCAGACTGGTTTCCAAAACGCCGAACATTGGCAGTAGTTTGTCCAAGGATACAAAAGATAAACTTTTCTTTCCTTATATATAATTGGTGTTGCACCAGGGTTAACGAAACTGCTGGTAACTATTCGATTTTTGTAAAAATCGATAAAACTGGTGCGGCTTAGTTTCATCAGACGGTCGGTTTTTGTTCAAAACTGAATATAGCGCTATAGCAAAAACGGTGAGCCAACCAGTTTTCGGCATTGTTAAAAACCAGTGGGTCATGGTTTCATAAGCCTTGGTTGGCACTGATGATGGCGTGCCATATCAAAATTTGCAACTTTTTACGGAAAGATGAAGTGTCAAAACAACTGGACAACGGAGCAAGGAAGGTTAGGCTCAAATCACACGAAACAAAACAAAAGAGTACGAGGATTCATTGCTTGGACCATGGGTAGTAGTGATAACCGTCCCTTTGTTCCCAGTTTACCTTGCAGAGCATTTTGTTCGGCCGTCGAAACTCAGTGCGATAGATCTTTGTGCAAAAGCTATCAAATAAATCGATACACAGCTTGGATGTCCTGAAGAAGTTGAATCAGGTATCTTGTAGTGCCATCAAGTCTGTTGATGCTGCTGAAGAAAGAGCAAGTCGTCATCTGATGGACAATGCAAACTTGCAGAGGCAGGTTGTTAACTTGAAGTACACTGCAAAGACTACGTCCTCATGTGAATCATGATCATTTTGTTTTTATATAACCGTGCTCACACCATGTTGGATGTACAGAATTAGCGAAAAAGGCTGATGACAAAGGCAGACAACTCCAGAATGTATCCCAGGAACTTAAAACTGCAAAAACTGAAGCGGTAGAAAAAGGCAAGCGTCTTCAAGACATTACCAGTGAGCTGGAAACCATCAAATTGAACTCATCAGACTGCGAAAATCTTCTTCTGATGAGATCATCACTGTTGCTTCGTATAAGTTAGCCTGCGTCAAAAGCCATTATCCTGATTTGGACACATCTCTTGTGAGCTTTGGATTTCAATGCTCCTCAACCGATCAATGTAATAAGTTAGTTGAAGATGTAGCTAGTGCCGCTAAGGTCTTTGTAGATGACCTTGAATTCACTGATCCATCATCTGATGAGAACTAATCTGTATGAAATTTGTTGATATTTGATATCTATTTTGTGTATGATATGTAGGCCCTTGCTTTCTGTACGCTATGTGTTGCATGCGTGTAGAAAGGAACTTAGATTGAACTCATGCACACTAGGTAAGTATGTTAAGCACTTCAACCTCGTAGAAGGCATCCATACTTAAGATCGGCATACCTAGAGGCAAAAATTTGTGCTCTTGATGGGTTGGTGTGATTGGGCTCGTAGCTATGCTGGAAAGATGTTTGAGTAAATCACTCCTGAAGTGGCTGCGAGTGCCGTTCAGGATCGTATCTTATTGAAACATCTAGCGGCTAAGATAGAGAGCCCGAATCAAAAAAATGAGTGCTTTATTGAACCATTCGTGTGACAGATCGTCCCGTTGAAAGACGATCCATCAATCTTCAGGATCTTATCGGGTGTCACTCGACAAAGCGAGGACCAACAGCACAACTCAAGCACGATAAAATATAAGTTACAAACCAAAAATTTTTAAAAGTGCAAAAGCGTTCACCTTATTTAAAACTATTAGAGTCTTCTAGAGACTAAGCGTAAAATAGCATTGAGCCCATGCGAGGCATCTTCTAGCAGCAGACAAACAAAATCAACGCAGCGAGCAAGGCTCCCAACGGACAAAGTCATCTTTGGGGGTCGCTCCTATCGGTTGGTCCAGAGGAGGGAAAGAGAGATCATCTCTAAGAAAAAAATAACAAAGAACCAAGCCCTGAGCATTTAAATGCTCAACAAGTCTTACTCGTCAACATGACTAACTAAAGCCAACTCGAAAAGATGTGATAAAGCTGACTCACATAAGATAGTGTTTGCAAAACTAGCGCTAATATAGTAGATCTTTATTTTCAAGTTTTAATAGTAAATTAAGTGTAGTGGAATATAAATTTAATTTGTACTATCAACTACCACAATCATGGTTGCCAACTAATTTAATAAATATCCAACAAAACATAATATTTTTCCATTCGCTTCTTATTCCACTTTTTAACTACGATGTGACACAGTGAGACAAGTGGCACTCGTTACTGTAAGAGACATCGATTATAATCGATTTACATCTAGCTAGAGAAACCTGATTACACGATACGTATGGCCTTCTGAGAAGTCGCACGTAACAACCTTTCGCAACAATGTAATAGGACCGGTCCGATGCTCACTTCTCCCGAGCAGAGGTCCTCCATGCGATGCCACGCTAGGATCATCCATGGTTAGATCCAAAGTTCTCCCTGATAGGGTTCGGTTATGTCCAATCACTACGACATTGAAGCTGCATCGATTTTTTGGGTCCCATGTATCCAGTATGTAATCAGTATTGTTCAAACTTGCTCAACAGAACCGACAACGGTACGGTCTTTAACCGACACGGACAGAGCTACCGCATATTGGCCATGAGTCCACATAGGAAACATGCCTTGTGACAACCTAACTCCTCCCTGCCCAGTTTCCAGTTTACCATTCCATATGACAAAACCCGACTTTCTCATTCCATGTACTCCTTTCAAACCAGGGGGTGGACACCTATAGCTCGTGAGTGAAGTTTCCATTCACTCGTCTTCTATCGTTTATTTAGACTCATAGCCTAACTCTACATCGAGATACCGTACCAAGGACACTAACATAGAAAAAGGGTACTATTATGCAGTCTACAGTTTCAATCAACTCCTAGAACCCTAATGAACAGTACGTAATCCATATACTATATAGTGATAAAATATAAAACAGTTAAAACAGGATTAATGCACCGATGCTTGCCTTGTCCTTGCTCACAGTTAGAATCCACGGCTAACGAAACATCTTCAGGCTCCATTTCCGATGGATCGGGTCCTGCACATGATATGATATGCAAAAAAAATGAATTATGATAGTTTTTAAACTTGAAAAGAAGTCACATGTGTTGATAGCTTTTTATTTTCGAAAAGTGCTTAGTAAATTTAATTATAAAATTGCTTTAGTATGGTTTTTGAAAATTCAAAACAAAATTTGAGTTGTTAATAAAATCAGAGATATTATACGTGAATTTTACAGAGATTTTCGAAATTTATTGAAATCAAATAAATTTATAATGAATTAAACACCATTTAAACACAATAACTCATTTATAAAATTATTTTTAATGACAATAAATACGAAATTTTTCTAAAGAGAGTTTGACTAAATAAAAAAGTAAAATTTTCAAGATTTTATCATGTCAAGAATAATGATAATGCATTAATGAATCATTATATGATCTGAATTAATTAAATTAATTTCATGCATAAACTGAGAATTAGTTAACTTTAGAATATAGTTCTAGTTAAGAGGATACTAACACAATTTATCTCATATTTTTACGAGTTAGGATGAATTTTCTATAAAATGTACAATTTAAACTAATTTTTGGAAAATTAAATAAATAATTCCGAAATGAAAAAATCATTCCAGCCTTCTCAGGGCGTGGCCACACTGTAGGACACAGAGTTGGCCGCAGCGGATCCCCACGTGGCCACACTTGATCCGGGCGAGCTCGGTGAAGGCAGCCATGGCAGCGGCTCACCAGCCTCGGCTTTCCGGAGGGTAAACCGGCAACTGAGCCCACCCACGCAACGAGGACGAGGATGGGAACCTGCTGCCCAGGTGCTCGAGCTGGGATTCTCACCGGAACAGCATCGCAGGCGAGAGGCGGCAGGACGTGACATTTGGCGACGGCTAACGTGTGCCCCGGTTGACCAAATCGGATGCTATCTTCACTAGAAGTTTCCACGCGACTTGCAGACGAGCGGCGTGGGTGTTATCGACGTCGAGGACGGCCTGAGTTAGGTCATCGGCGTGGAGGTGGGTCGACCTCCGAATGAGAAGAGTGAGGGAACTCAATTCCATGCGCAAAAGCCAACGGGTTTGGTCGATTAACCGATCTAGAGGATGCACTAGGTAAAGAGGAAGCCGAAACCAGGGGTAGTTGGAAGATCCTCACCAGATTTCGCTGGAGATTGGGGCTGCTCGCTAGGAATCGAAGACTTTGAGAAAACTTGAAATCGAGGACAATTGATGGGGAAAAAGGAGGGGAAACTTAGGGCTTTCCAAGAGGGTGGGTAGAGGCTTCAATCTTCACGGTTTGGTGGCTTGGGACGCATCGTGGAGGCGGGGTGCCGAGCTCGAGCTCCGGTCATCAATGGCGTCCAGGAGAAAAATGAGAACGAGAATGAGGGAGGGAGAGAGTGAGGATAGGCGACGACCGGGAGGCAAGGTCCGCGCGGGGCACGTCACAGGGGCATGTGGCACGCATGCAGGCGAAGTCGTACGGGTGAGGCGGCAGCTGGCTCGTGCGGTAGCAACGCGAGAGGCAAACTCTTGTGCTGGAGGTAGAGGAAGGCTGGAACGGCCGGCTGACAGGTGGATCCTATGTGCTAGCATGTCGTAGTCAAGCTTATCACTTAAGCACTTTGGAGTTTGAAAAAAAAGAGCGAACAAACTTAGATTAGCTTGAAACTTGTCTGAATAGTTCTCCAACATGTGCTCTACGACATAAATTGTTCGGACAGATTTTTGCAAAGGTACGTGAAAGATATGGAATTTCGAAAATGGTTAATTGATAAGGAAATTCCTGATTTCTCTGATTTCCTATGCTGTTTACTGTTTTGATTTGAAAAACAAACTTCCCGAGCTCATTTGCCGAATAATAGAACTTCGCAAGAGGAAAAACTTTTATTTTGAACTCAAGTTCAAAATCGAAATACATTTCATTCTATAAAATTTACGAGACAGGAAATCATTTTAGGAGAAATAATTCATTTGGGCTTTTTAAATCTTAAACAAAATTTTACAAAATTTCTAAAATTCAAGTCTTTGTAAAACCTTTCAAAGGAAAATTTTTATTTCACAACCTTTCTTTCAAAACTTTGAACTCGCACCTTCAAATTTGAATTTAACTTTGAAATTTTTGAAATTGAATGAAATGTTTTAATCCTTTTGAGCTCGATTTTCCATTACTTTTGAATTTCACCCGTCCGCTTGATTCTTTTGATGTTGCCAAAATACGGGATGTCACAATTAGGGATGGTCCTTGTAAGATGAAAAAGACATTTCTGAAGAGAAACTTTGAACTTTATTGAATTTCTAACTTTACATGTTACACATAGAATTTATGAAGTTGATCCGCGTTCCAAGTGTTTAGCAACAAGTCACCGTCAATATGGGCCAGGACATAAGCCCCATGCGATACCTGGTCTACTATGATAAACGGTCCCTCCTAAGGGGAAGAGAATTAATGCCTGTCAACCGTGTTGATATCCGTCTTGAGAACTAAGTCACCGATCTCCAGTATGCGAGGGACTACACTCTTGCCATAGTGCTTCTGGAGCTGGGTTTGATATTTATCCACTTGGTATGCTGCCAATCTCCTTGACTCTTGCAACAATGTCATATCAAGATCTCTTGCTTTGGCTTGGTCGGCTTCATCAAAGTTAAGTACCCGATGAGATCCCAGATGAATCTCAGGAGGTAACACTGCATCCGCGCCATATACTAAGTTGAAAGGTGTACCTCTAGTTGCCCGGCTTGGATTTGTTCGCAATGACCAGTGTACCGATGGCAATTATTGGATCCAATTCTTCCCTTTAGCTTCAAGTTTTTCTCTCATTCTTTTCTTCATTCCTAAGATTATCAGCCCATTGACTCTTTCAACTTGCCTATTGGTTTTCTGGTGAGCAACCGAAGTGACAGAATGTTCTATCCCGAAGTCTGCACAACTCCGCTGAAACTTGCTGCCTTTGATCTGAGTACCGTTGTCAGTGATGATTTGCTTCGGTACGCCAAACCGTACAACCAGTCCCCTTAAGAACTTCACTGCTGCTTCTTGGGTAATGCTGATCAGTGGCTCAGTTTCTAACCACTTGGTGAAAGTATGAACCACCACAATGATATTCCTGTATCCCCCTTTAGCCTTCGGGAGAATGCCAATGATGTCAATTCCCCAGATAGCGAATGGCCAGGATAGAGGGATAGGACGCAAGGTACTAGCATGATTGGTAGTCTGATGCTAGAAGAGCTGACAGTGAGTGCACTTACGGACAAGCTCCATGGCATCTTTGTTAGCTGTCGTCCCGTAGAAACCATGCCTGAAAGCCTTGTCTGACCAGTGTCTTGGCTGATGAATGGGAGCCACAAATTCCACCGTCAATGATGATGTATTCTTTGGCATACCAGTGTTCTCATTAGCATACCATTTCTTCCTTTCTTGAACAAAATCCTGTCGGTGATGGTGTATTCATTGGCAATCCGTGCAGTGGTAGCATCGTCATCGGGGATCGGATTGCCCTCAATGAAAATACGAATCGGACACATCCAATCCATCTCCGGAGCTTCAAATTCAAGCAATGAGACTTCGGGAGCTTCGCTTGATACCTTGACCATGACGGATGGTTGTAAGACTTCTTCAACAATTACGTCATCTGGGAGGGCTGATCTGGAGGATGCTAGCCATGCCAGATGATCTGCATCTTGGTTATCCAGATGAGGGATGTAACGGATTTCAAATCCATCAAAAAAAATTCTCCATAGAGCGAATAACTTCTAGATAAGCAGCCATCCTCTCATCATTGCAGTCATACTCTTTGTGCACTTGTTGAGCCACCAGTTGAGGGTCTCCACGAATCAGCACCTCTTGATGCCTAGGGACTTTGCGATACGCAATCCATTAATCAGACTTCATATTCTGCTACGTAGTTGGTAGCCTTGAACTTCAATTAGAAAGCATACTTCAGGGGCTCTTCTTCTGGAGGCTTCAAGACAACTCCAGCCCCAGCCCTTTCAGGGTAAACGAGCCATCAAAATACATCACCAAATGATTAGGCAATATTTCTTCATTTTGAGGATTAGATGGGGTCCATTCAACAATAAAATTAGCAAGCACTTGACTTTTGATGACCTTCCAAGGTACAAACTCTATGTGATAATGACCCAGCTCTACTGCCCAATGAGAAATGCGTTCTGTAGCATCTCTACTGTATAAAATGCGAGAGAGAGGGCGATCAAAGACTACCTTGATCAAATGAGCAAAGAAGTAGTGCTTCAGCTTTTGAGACATCATCAAGATCGCATACATAAGCTTCTGCGCCTGCAGGTACGTTGTCTAGGCGTCCTTCGGGATCTCGCTAATGAAGTATACTAGTGACTGCACTGAATTCCCTTTGTCGCTTGCTCGATCTACAGTCAAAACAGTACAAACTACCAAGTTGGAAGCCGCAACATAAAGCATTAGCTCCTCTTCGGGCTTTGGTGGCACCAGAGTGGGTATCCTCTTGAGATACTGCTTCAATTCTTGGAAAGCCGCTTCCGCTTGATCGTCCCATTGAAATCTATCTTGCTTACGTAGTAATTTGTAGAATGACATAACTCTTTCTTTCGATCCGGATATGAATCTGCTGACGGCAGCCATCATTTCAGCCAGCTTCTGAATCTCCTTTCGAGTCTAGGGTGCTTGTAGCTGCTCTATGGCTTCCATCTTCTCTGGGTTCACATCAATTCCCCTCTCAGAGACCATGTATCTCGACAACTTGCTGGAAGACACCCCGAATACGCACTTCTTCAGGTTAAGCTTCATTCGATACTTTCAAAAGTTATCGAAAGTCTCAATGAGGTCCTTAAGCAGATCCTCCCACTGTTTGGACTTCACGATGATATCATCGATGTATGCTTCGATATTTCTTCCAATCTGGTGTTCAAAAATGATATGAACACATTTCTAGTATGTAGCTCCAGCATTCTTGAGGCTGAATGACATCTTCACAAAGCAATATACTCCGAAAGGAGTGATGAAAGTCGTCTTCTCTTCGTCTTCAATTTGCATGCTAATCTGATGGTAGCGCAAATAGGCATCGAGGAAACTCAACAACTTGCTAGTGGAAGTTGAATCTACAATCAATCTGGTCAATTCGAGGTAGAGGATACTCATCTTTAGGGCATGCTTTATTAAGAGACGTATAGTCTATGCACATTCGCCAAGATCCATCAGACTTTTTAACTAATACAAGGTTTTCTAGCCAAAGAGGATAATCTACTGTTCTGATGAACCCGGCTTGTAAAAGCCTAGTGATCTCATCATGAATGGCATCGCGCCTGTCTGGAGTGTAGCGTCGCTCCTTTTGCTTGATCGGCTTGAGGGCCGAGTCGACTCCCAACTTGTGCTCGATCACCTCTCTTGGGATCCCGGGCATACCCGAGGGTGTCCGTGTTAAGTCATCGACGTTTGCCCGAAGGAAGGTGATGAGTGCGAGTTCCTACTTGAGAGATAAGGAACCCCCGATGACCACCTACTTGGTAGGATCGTTGAGATCCAGAGGAACAGTCTTGTTAGGTGCTGATGGCAGCACTTATTCTTCTATAGCTTGAGCCTCGGGAGCTGGTACTTTGGGAGCTTTGATAGCAGGTTTTGGCACATTAAGTACCGCAGCACTATCAATGCGCGGCTACGTGGAGGAACCAGCTTTTGAAGCTCCTTGCCTGAAGTGTCCAGCTCGCGCCAGCGAGTTGATGTTGTATTTGGCCGACTCGTTGAGGTCGAAGACGATCGTGATAACACTCAGGGGTTCTGGCATCTTCATTGTAGCATAATCTGAGCGGATAGCAGTCATAAACTTCTGGAGGAAAGGCCTCCCGAGGATGCAGTTATATGCCGAGTCAAAGTCCGCCACCTTGAAGGTGAGGGTTTCTCGGCGCTTCTTATCTCCATGACTGCAGGAAACGGTCAGATCAATTTTTCTTAGTGATCGAGATGAGACTCCGGGGATCACACCATGGAATTTTTCTTCCACTAGCTACAATGCTGATAAAGGCAAACCCATTTCCTCATAAATACGCTTCGTGAGGAGATTCAAGGCCGCATCTATATCGATGAGGGTCTTGGCCACATTGCTCTAGTGGATCGAGATCTGCACGACGAACGACAGGTTCCTGGTGGAGAGCTCCGCCTTCGGGTGGTCTTCAGGTCCGAAGGTGATCGGGACTTCGTACCACTGCATCATCTTGCTAACAGGAATGGCATTGAGTACTTCCGCTTGTATCTCTTGTATTGGGATTTGGATGAACTGTCGTGCTTCCCCCGAAGATCATATTGACATCAGGGAAGTCTACCTCCATGTCTTCTTCAACCCTTCGACGACCCCTTGCCGGAGTCTCAGGTCGGGGAGCCATCGGAGTTTCGGGAGTGTCCTTCTTTTTCTATTCCAGATAAAGCGTACACTCGATGAACTCGTGGTTCCTAGAGCGATGCACAGGGCACCACTTCTTTGCATCTTCTGGCCTTACAAAGGCTTTCTTCTTCTTCTCGGGTCAATCGCGGCCTTCACGGCCAGCGACGTTGACCTCCCGGTCTTCAGTCTTCTTGTAGGAATTCTTGGATTTCACTTCGCCAGTGAGTCGCGCCCGCACCTCGGATGTCTTGATGCAGGTTTTGGCTCTCGAGAGGAGGTGGTCAACTATTCTAGGCTCCTCAATGGCAAGCCGTTCTTCGGTGTACACATCAAAGACTCCTCTGAAGGCGATGATGACCTCCAGATCTTCAATGTGAGGAATGCCATTCCTTGTTTTGCTGAAATGCTTAATGTACTCTCAAAAACTTTCATCAGGCTTCTGCTTGATGGTATGGAGGGTCTTCACCGTTAAGGGTCTCTCAAAGGTCCCCTGAAAATTCTCAATGAAGGTCATGTACAACTGATCCCAAGTTTCTGAAAGAAGACTCGGAAAGATTTACCGGCCATGATCAGGTTGATCCTGATAAAGCGGTTGGCAAATAGATCGCCTTCACCTGATCGTCCCCCCTAGCGGCCTCAATGACTGTGGAGTAGACTTGCAGGAACTCTTCCGAGTTAGTCGACCCGTCATATTTCTTGATGGGCCCAGGCTTGAATTTTTCGGGGCACCGAACTTGACGTAGATTCAAACCCAGAGCCTTGAATGAGCCCCGAACAGAGTGGGCTCGATGAGTGGTGACTTCGGTAGTTTCTTTCTGGCATCGGCTGGCGTCGATGTGGTCCCGTGCATCGCGCACGCGAGGATGTGTGCTGGTAACTTCCCTTTGACTTCGTTTCCTGTCAAGGCTACGTCGTAAATCTCCGGCAGAGAGACAGTATCTCTGCCGAGGAGATGTGACCGAAGCGGAAGAAGCTCTTCGGGAGGATGGTCCTCCACGAAAATCGCCCTGGCGTGAAGCTTTGGGTTGATTTTGGTCGGATGGTGGTATGTGGCCTATACAGCCAGCAATCTCCAGTCTTTGTTGAACCAATAGGGCCAGGGGCAAACCATTAGCTGCCAAGTGTTTCATACATTTAAGAATGGTCTGGAGGCTAGCTTTAAAATTGGTTTTCAGATTTCTTACTGGTGGTCCCGGCAGTGGTTTTCTCTGCTGCACCAGAGCCGATGGGGCGAGATGATTGGATGACCCAACTGAGGGTACTGGATTCTGCTTCCCGGCAATGCGGATCCGACACATTTCGATGTCATGATTCCACTCTGGGTACCCCCATGATCAAGGGATACTCTTCGTCGGAGCCGAAGTCATCGTCGGAGCAGTTGTTGTTTGTGTCACTGTCGGAGTTGTAGCGCTCAAGCCCCAGTCCTGGGGACTTGCCGTTGACAAGATTAAGGATAAGCTTGGACGGGGGTGGCAGCTTAGCCACTTGTTCCTTGGACAAGCCATCGCTTGATTGGGACCCAAGTGGAGGTATATCAATCGTGATTGGCATCTCGAACAAGATTTGGGAACAAAAACTTCATGGAACTCTGGCCGATGGGCCGAAGAACCTTCATGATCGGCAACAAAAACCAACAATCCGAACTGCAGCGTAGTTCCGGTTGGGAAGGTGATCTTGCTTGCTGAGAACACCATGGGTGAAGTTCGGACTAGATTCAACTTCACGACCCCTACCTAGCGCGCCTCTATCGACGCTCGACCTGCAGGTCAGGATCCGCAGATATTGTGATTAGGATCAAGGACGTGAATCGCGTGAATCTTATCTCAGCACAGGGAATAGGACACGAGAGAGTTAGACTGGTTCAGGCCTCTATGAGGATAACAACCCTACATCTAGTAGGCATGTGTGTGTATTATGTGTGTCTGGCGTTAGTCAGATGACTTGTCCTGTCGGGCGGGTTACATATTTGTAGGAGGGGCAGCCCTCCTGTGATAATTACAGTTAATGGTGCTGTAATACTGGTAACGTCTACTTTTAATTACATGATCATGCCCGTTGAGTGCAACGGCTCCAGTAATCGCCTAGCTCTTAACCCTCGCATTGATGACTGCATTGTGGGATAGTGGGTAGCCGTTCCTGTGGCGATTGTTGCTAATTGGGCCACGGCCCACTCTGGTCTTCGAGAATTCTGGTTTCGACCCACACCTGTTCGAGAGGCGAAAATTAAGATATCAACAGTATGTTATACTGTGTAAACTACAGGAGCTATCTATTTTAATAGCTTGTGTTCACCATGGAATATCTCAAAGTTTACAAAGATATTAGGTCCTGACACATCTAGGTTTCACTTTTCATTTGTGCCATTTAAACTGGCTGGTACTGGTTTGAGCCCCCCTGTTTGACCGATTTTGTAAAAACCGGTGAAAACCAAAAAACGCTACAAATTCACAAATTGGATTAAATTTGGTCGAAATCTAGGTGAACCACCCGTTATATTCAGTTTATTAAATGATTTACCATTATGTCGGTTTACCACTCGATTTCACTATTTTATCTACTGATTTTTGAATATTTGAATTTTTAAATTTTTATTATTTTAAACTGAAATGTGGCCCACTGTAAAACTAACGGATTTTGAACGGTTTTGTAATCTATGGACACGAACTCATCAGTGAAATTAACACAAACTAGGGATGGGGGTCGCTAACTATTAGGTTGAGGGGCAAGACGGCTGGTCTGATAAAGCAGAGTTTTTCACAACGACCTTTGTGCGGGGGCATGGGCGGCCAACTGTTCGGGCGGAGAATGGCGCGTGTCGCAGATGTTTAAGGGACCTTTGGAAGAGCTTCCAGTTTCTTTTTGAAAATTATTCTTTTTGATTCTCTAGGATAAACTCAGAATCAGAATAGAGAACTTCTTCACAGAATCAAGAAAAGCTACTTTTTTTGGCTCTCAGCCTTTTAGTTCATTTCAAATAATCACTTCACAGAATCAGATAAGAATCACTTCTTCTAAAAAACAGTGTTTGACAGAGCTTCTCTGATTCTGCTTGAGAATCAGGAGCTAGGAGGTCTATCAAAGAGGCCCTAATTCAAACCTAAAGCATGGTAGAAAAAAATCATTATTTTTTGAGAAAATTTCTAAAAGTAATTATATAATATTTGAAATCTTAAATCTAAATGTTAGCGGCGAAGCTAGCAATTTAAACACACGAGTGCCACTTTAACATATATGTGAGACGATTAGGCTTAAAAAAACATATATGTGAGACAATCTTAGTTATTGGGCTACTGATAGGGGTGAAAACGGGACAAAGAAAATAAAATTAAAAATATGAAGGTTGGATCAAAATTTGATCAGATCAAATTTTTATTCATTTGTAAACTAAAATTTAGTAAAAATCGAAATAATTTGTGAAAAGATCCGGAGGCTGAGTCCTTATATCACCTCTAGCCACGGGTGGTGCACAATATGTTGTTTTAGTAGTGCACATAAGGTGAAAATTGTGTGGTAATCGCTGAAAAATGTTTAGTACGTACTTGATATCATTACATTCTGGGAGGACTTATGTAATTTCATGGATAAATATAAATACGTTAAATTACATATATTTTCACTTTAAATTTCAACTAAATTGACAGGTCTACGGAACCATGTTAGACTGATCCAGAATTGGCGAGCTGGCATCGAGTTGACCGGACCGGCCTAATGATACTCGGGCTGGCCCAGTAGACTTGCAACCGCCCACGCGTCGGTTGCAGCCCCCGGGCACGTGCAGCGTTACCGACCTCAAAAGACGCCACGTGAGGCGCGACGCCGACCATCCTCCTCTGGGCCGAAATGGGGCCCACCAGCCTCGGCCTCTCCTCCAAACTTTTTGTGACCGTCTGGTGTCCTTCTGACGAGTGGGCCGCCAAGACCGCACTGCCATAGTGGACCCACTTGTCGGTAGTACAGAGGGACTGGCGATACGCCTGGCGCACCCGCGGAATCCACACCCGAATATTCCGCTCGTTCGAATCCACCCGTTCCGCCGTCTGGCCCGTCTCCTCCTCCTCCCACGCCTCCGAGTCTCCGACCGACCACCGCCCATTCCGAGTTCTCCGAGCACACGCTTTCCAAGACTGCAGCCGCCGCGGAAGAGACCTGATCTAGATCCAGCAACCAAATCCATGGGGAGCGTAGCGGCGGCGGCGACGGGCACGGCGCTGGAGGACCTGCCGGAGGACGCGCTGCTGGCGATCCTCTCGCTCCTGGCCCCGCCCGACGCCGCCGCCGCCGCGTGCTCCTGCCGCCGCCTTGCCGCGGCCGCGTCGTCTCCGGCGC
>BCLF01000113.1:276849-298907 GCA_001602275.1 Zoysia japonica | reverse complement strand
CGGCGGCGGCGACGGGCACGGCGCTGGAGGACCTGCCGGAGGACGCGCTGCTGGCGATCCTCTCGCTCCTGGCCCCGCCCGACGCCGCCGCCGCCGCGTGCTCCTGCCGCCGCCTTGCCGCGGCCGCGTCGTCTCCGGCGCTGCCGCTCGCCCTCGCTCTCCGCCTCGGCGTCCCGCCGCCGCGGAGCCCGCTGCTTGTCCCGTCCTCCTCCCCCGCCACCGCCCGGCGCCTCCTCCGCTCCCTCCACCGCCTCCGCCGCCTGCTCGGCCTCTGGCGCCGCCTCCCCTCCACCTCCTCCCCAGGCTTCGCTTCCCTCCCCTCCCTCGCCGCGTTCGAGTGGGCCCCGCGCGCCACGATGGCCGCCTCCCTTCTCGCGCCCTCTCCGCACGGCGTCGGCGTCACCAAATCCCCCTTCGTGACGCTCTCCATCAGCGAGGCTGGGGACACGGTGGCGTCCATCGGGGACGTGCCGGCCTGCGTCAACTTCGTGGGGAACAACCACATCGTGGTGGAGGCAGCCCCGGCTAGTCCCGGGGAAGGGGAAGAGTTGGAGATGGTGAGCGGATCGCCGCCGGAGGAGATGTACGCGCACTTCGCCAACAGGCGGAGCCCTGGTGCTGGAAGGAGGAGGAAGGGCAGGCAGGGGAAGAGAGGGGGTGTAATGGAGCCTGAGCACTTCGTGAGGATCGCTGATGCCGAGCCAACAAAAGCCAGGCCTCTTCAGGGCCTGTGGAAGGTGCTTCCTCTTTGCAGAAAACTTGTTCATTTGATGTTGCAAAACTTCAAGAGGAGAGCTGTTTGCATTGGAATGGCTGATTATTATGTGGTACTATCGCAACTGCAGAGTGCTTGCAATTTATCTGCTACCAGATATCATGACATGGTATTTTGCTGATGCATGCAATTTCCAGCAAGTGAGATGCCTACCCCAACTTGCTTGGGACTAAAAGGCTTTGTAGTTGTTGTTGAGATGCTTTGTGCTGCATGGCATGCTTATTAATTCCCATGGAGTTCTTAAGCTCATTTTGGGAAGCCTTTGTGAGTGGCATGTCAAATAACCATCTCGTATCATGCGCTTTTGTGGATATTATAGTGTTCATTCTTGATGACCGCTCAATGTGAGGATACCTTGCGCTGCTTTGAAATAATTATGACAGTCATCTGTCGAAGATTGAACTGAAATGTTGATGGATTAATGAGCCTAGACTAGATCACTAACTGTCGGAGATTAAACTGAAATGTTCACCACAGGAAGTCAGTATTCAGTTGTCCATTGCATGGGATGCACTTGCTTGGCATGTCTTGAGTTGCTTGATTACTATGGTCTAGGATTGTTAGAAATGAGTACCCTCAAATATGTAATGATGCTTGTTCTTTATGGGTCTAAATACCAAATTACAATGTGCAAATGTATGTCTAGAAGGGCCTACAGGATGTGGCTGTTAGTTTCATTGGGTGGCATATAGTCCAGAAGCTTGGATAGCACGCATTTTAATACCCTCAATACCAATATACCATTCCGTGCAAAGAAATAACGACATGCAACATAATTGTCCGATTTCTGTACTGGAAGCCCAAGTTCCCAACTATATGGTTTTCTGGATGGCATTGAGAGCTGGCAAAGTGTTGAGCTCAACTTCCCCAATAGCTATGCTGTCACCATTCAATATTTTTGGCTCCTTGCAATAGGTGGACTTACCTATATAGTGACACGGTGAATATTAGTTGTTATCTGAGTACATAATAATAGCCATGGGCGTGAATTAAAACTGGTTGCAGTAATGCCACTTTTCAACTTTTTTTTTTTTGGCATCTTCTTTTGGAGGTTACGTGTTTATGAATCTGAAGATTGCACTTCCTTATGGTTCGGAGACTATAAAATTGTGGGCTGGATCATGTAGTTTGTGAGAATTGCTGCTTGAGAGATGTTAGATGTTTTATAAGGTTGCTCTACATATCTTCATTTATTTTTACCTCCTTCCCTTACTCTCCTGCAAATCCTTGTAGTTCATGAATGGTGAAGTTCTGCACTTAACCTATGCTTTTTAAAGCATTAGTCATCAATCACTTTTTCTACACTTGTTACTATATTTTTTTAGCATTTCTATTTCTACAAAGTTATATATTGCCATTGGTTTGAAATGTTTTACACAAAAAGTACTACTACAATCAATCAGATAATGTTGTCATCTTCAAACACTTGTTACTTAATAGAGTTTACGCGATAAGGTTGTATGATTTTTATCATCTGACTTCTCAAATAAGTTATTATATAGTATATCTTGCCATGCGCAATAAGTGATTCTAACTTTTATGTGCCAAACAGGGTATATGCGAGAATAGGACTCTGGAGTTTTACCTTGTCACTTATGATGACATTGGTGGAGTAACATGTCGACTGTTCAGTGATACTAGGGGCCAAAACTCTGGCTATTCCCCTGTATTTTGGGCTACAAATACTACATTTCTTGAACCACCATTCTCTGAGCAGGAGCTGGATAATTATAGTAGCCGTGATCATATTCAAGATGTGGCTTCCAACCATGCACAGACACAGAACAGGATTCTCTATCGTATATTGTGCATGAGTTCCAATTATGATGTGGTTGATCCTCATCTTTTGACTCCCTTAAATGATGCGAGGAATGTGGAGGGAAGGATTTGGCTATATCAGGATGGGAGCTTTGGCTTTGGGTTCGTTGGCAGTAATTCAATTATAGATCTGAGGCATGTTTCTTCTGCTGGTTGTATTCTTGATACATTACACTAGATTTGGATTGGGCTGGCACGTAATTGTTGCCCGGGAACCCTGTTGTACAGTACTTTTAGGAAAATTCAATAGCTGGCGTGAGGCATGTTGCCTCTGATTGTTGTATTATTGGCAGGTCACTGAATATGGGTCCTTTCTAGCATGTAATTGTTGTTAGAATGCCCATATATCCTGATACTGATCCAAGTGATGGTCCCTTCTGGCATGTAATTGTTGCTGGAATACCATTGTACATTGTTATTTCTTCGTTGAATTTCAATAAATTTAAAATGCTAGTCCTAGAGTGCTGCTGTGTTTGATGTTTCTTTATTACCAATTTCACATCTGGTACATGGATAACATGTCCTTGTTCAGCAAGGAGAAGTTTTGGATTGTGATTCAACAGCGTCCCCTCTTGGAAGTGTTACCTCTGTCTTCTTCTTTTTTTCACATGGCATTTTTCTTTTTCTTTTTTTTTTGTGTGTGTAAATTCATTTTGCAAGTTTGCTCACTTGAATTTGCCTTTCTTTCCTGTAACAATATCCTACTACAGTCCCCAGCTAGTTGTTCAGCCTCATATCATCATAAGGTTATGCTCATCGTCTGCATTCTCCAAAGATTCAACTTTTTATGGGTGCTGTCAAACTTCTAATGTTCCCTTGGACAGAATGAATGAATGATGCATTTCTATGCCTCGTAAGTGTACTATGTTGCTCATTAAGTAAAATTCATCAGGGCCCTCCAACTAATTGGATGATTTTATCTGGGTCTTTAAACTTTAATTTTGCATTTTTGGCACTCTAAACTACTTCCGTCTTGTCTAGTTCTCTAAACTTATTTCTGACACTCTAAACTATTGTCTCCGTCTTATCTGAATTCTTAAACTCTTATTTTGCATTTTTGGCTTCTTAATATATTTAAAAAGTATTTTTCCCATTCATATATTCAAAAAATTGTTCAAATGTGTAAAATTATACTATTAAGTTTTTTTAGTAACTTCAATAATAAAGCAAATTATAATAAAATATATGATATTTTCATTTCTACCTCGCTAAATATATTTAAACTCATTTTTCCATTCATCTTATTTCAAAAATTAGTTTAAATATGTAAAATTATAAGTCATTTTTAAGTACCTTTAATAATAAAGTAAATTATAACAAAATATGATGTTTATCATATTTTTTCAAATAATAAAAATAATCATAAAATCCTCTAGAGTGCAATGTAGCTAGAATGTCTTTTACAGCCTTGCCAAGACTCTAACTCGGTACATATATGTACTGACTAGCTTTTATATAAATGTTTGAAAAATCAATAATTTTATGATTAATTTAGAGAGTGCACTGTAGCTGGAATATCTTTTGCAGCCTTGCTAAGACTCTAGCTTGGTCTATGCATGTACTGGCTAGCTCTTATATAAATGTTTGAGAAATCGAGGATTTTATAACTATTTTTATTATTTGAAAAACTATGATAAATATGATATATTTTGTTATAATTTACTTTTTCATTAAAGGTACTTAAAAATGACTTATAATTTTACACATTTGAATTAATTTTTGAAATAAGATGAATGGAAAAATGACTTTAAATATATTTAGGGGAGTAAAAATAAAAATATCATATATTTTATTATAATTTGCTTTATCATTGAAATTACTAATAAATAACTTATAGTTTTTACACATTTGAACAATTTTTTGAATAATATGAATGGAAAAAAATACTTTTTAAATATATTAAGTATCCAAAAATGCAAAATAAGAGTTTAGGGATTCAGATGTGACCGGAGCAATAGTTTAGGATGCTAAAAATAAGTTTAAGAACCTAGATGGGATGGAAGCAATAGTTTAGTTTAGAGTGCCAGAAATGTAAAATCAAAGTGTAGCTAGGGACCCAGATGAGACCACCCAATTAGTTGGAGAGCCACTGGTGCATTTTACTCTTGCTCATTTTATCGTTGTGTCATCTTTGTTCCAATACATGCTTAGGATCAAATAGAAAGAATCCTTATTCAGCAGCTCATATTGTAGCTCCATTTCTTGTATACCTTTTTTGCGGATATCACTGATGTTCATATCTTTCTAGCAGTTCCCTTGTCTGCCCAGGAGATCTGATTGTTAGAATCTACGTTTTGTATTCCATGCTGTCTTGGGGGCCAAATGGATGCTTTAAAGATACCAACTAGTGCCTGTGACTTGTTCAACATCGATTTTGGGGAGCAAATAAAGACCATAGCGACTACACCGTCCCTACTCCCCTTTTGTCTTATTAAAAAAATAATTCAAATGTGTAAAAATTTAAGCTGCGATCAAATAACTCTAATAATAAATCAAATTATAATAAAATATAAGATAAAATCAACTTTACTACCCTCAAGTTTAGCCAAAGTACAAATAACCTCTAAACTATGTTTTGGTCTATTTTACTTCGAAAAATATGATTTTAGATCAATTTACCCCTTCATGCAATTTGTCTTTTTTTTTTCTCAATACAAAAATATAATCTTAAAATTAAACTTTACGACATGATAAAGAACATCATAACACATATTAAAAAAATAATTATATTTTTTGTCATTATTTTTATAAGGAAAGATATGTAATAGTAAGTTAATCTTTGGAATACAAAACTGTATGCAAAAGAATAGTAAAAAAATTCAAAACATATTTTTTTTAATATGTGTTATGATGTGCTTTATTATCTCATAAAGTTTCACCTTAAAATTATGCTAGTATAAAGAGAATTAAAAAAGACAAATTGTAGAAAGGGGTAAATTGACCTAAAATCATGTTTTGACGGGGTAAAAAAACCAAATCATAGTTTAGGAGGTTATTTGTACTTTGCCTAAAGTTGAGAGTAGTAAAGTGGACTTTATCTTATATTTTATTATAATTTGATTTATCATTAGAGTTATTTGATCGTAGCTTAAATTTTTACACATTTGAATAATTTTTTGAATAATATGAATGGAAAAAATACTTTTTAAATATATTAAGGAGTCAGAAATGTAAAATAAAAGTTTAATGATCCAGATGAGACCGGGGCAATAGTTTAGGGTGCCAAAAATAAGTTTAGGGACTTAGATAGGATGGAAGTAATAGTTTAGAGTGCCAGAAATGCAAAATCACAGTTTAGCTAGGGAGCTAGATGAGATCACCCAACTAGTTGGAGGTGGATTTTAGTTATACTTGAGGAGAGTATATTGGACTTTATTCTAAAATATATAATATTTACTAAAATTTTTGAATAAGATAAATTGTCAAAGTTGATGTTAAAAATCAACAACAACATTAATTTAAGAACGGAGAGAACATGAATTATTGCATTAGATTTAACATTATGCACTACATGCATAGATGCATCTCTTTTACTCACATTTAGTTACAGTATTTACCTAGAAGTACTGCATCATTCATTCGTTCGGTCTATCTGTAGCAATGGCTGTCCCAGAGCAATCGTTGGTACTGGATATGAGTTATCTAATCCTCCATCTCAAAATACGTGTTTTTTAAGATTTTCAAGCGTATTTGATCATTCATCTTATTAAAAAATATAAAAATATTATTATTTTATTGCGAAACCAATTTATTATTAGAAGTATTTTAAATTTAATTTATTTATTTTAATATTTTCATAAATTTTTTGAATAATACGAACTGTTGATTTCAAAAAATCAAAAACATCACTTATGTTGGACGGAGGGAGTACTTTTTCCTCCTTATTATATCTATATGCATCAACTTAGATGTGTGTTCCGTAAAGGGCCTCTACATTGATTGTATACTATCTTTCATATAAATAGGAATGCAAGAGAGTAACCAATGAGTATTTGTGGATTAATTCTCTAGTTCAGCTTATCCCATTGCAATATAAGATGGAGGGGGGTTAGTTCATTTTAAAAAGTTTTGGACCGACCCACTAACCCAAAAAACAGAAAACTAATTGTATCCCTACATATAAAGAAAAAGTGTTGATGATTAGGAAATTCTAGTGTTAGTGGACCAAAGGAGAGAGAACAGCTATTGCAGGTGTCAGGATATTCGAGCTGAGTCTCTGGGGATCTTGACATCTCGGCAATGACTGACATGATTCATTATCTCTTAGAAAATTAGTGTCACTTTTGATCTATCTAAACATTTCTTTTCTTGGGACAGGAGGATCCCCAACATGGTGCTTGAATATCCTTATGTATTTGGGGCTAGGTAGCAGTAGTTTTAGTATGATTGAGGGAGTTGTATCCTGTTTGATTCCCTTTATGTACTCATTTTATGCATGTTCTCTCTTGCATGATGAAACTTTAAAATTAAACTCAAAGGACTGTGGTCCCGTGGAGGTAGGTCTTAGTATGCATTTGTTATAACATTACGTCAATGATGTTGATCATGATTTGGAAAAGCTCATATTGTATGTAGTAAACAAGGATATGTTAGTTATTGGGCATTGCATTTGATATCTTATATCTCTAATAATCCAACAATCGGAATGGTCATATTGTCATTCTTACTACCTGCTCAAAAGTTTTTATTATTCATTTGTTACAACATTACATGCATCATTTTCATCATGATTTGGAAAGCTTTGTCTCGTAATAAACAAGGATATGTTGTTGGGTTTTGCATTTGATATCTTTTATCTATAATAATCCAACATTTAGAATGGTCACTGTCATTTTTACAACCTGCTCAAAAGCTTGCTGACAGAATAGAACTATATTCGCTTTTACTTCTTGATATTGATGTTCTGATCTATCGATTTGGTTTCGATCAGTACCTTTATTAATTTGCTTTTGATGAGGTTTCAGCTAACCAATTATTTTAGTAGCTGAAAGATTATGTTGTACAGCATGTGCATTTTCTTTCCTTTTATTTCTTTTGGTACTCATTCTGCAACTAAAATAATTAGTACTCATTCCTTTTATTTCCTCATTCTCTTGCTGTATACGCACATACAGAGACATTTTTTATAATGAAATGGTTCAAACCAGCTAAAGATACTTTGACTTGAAATAATAAGGTTCACTGCAGAACTGCATAAGCAAAATACACATTATCACTGTTCTCTGAATCCATCCCACATTAATATTCTGAGTCTTCTTCGTCCTCCATTGACCCAGCATGTAACCCCTCATGATCATTATGTAGTTGGCTGAAGTTCCCCTTCTCTTTGATCAACTGGATGTGGTGGTGCTTGCAGTAGAGCTTTCGCTCGTGCGCGACATAATTTGAAGGGTTGATGGTGCATCCTCCATGGCATCACTTGAAGCAGCTCTTGTGATACATAGGATGTGTTTGGTATGGTTCTTATTCTTTTGAGAATCAGAAATATTTTGGTTTCTCTCGAGAAATGATTCTCTATCCGAATCAGAATCACTTTGTGAAATCGTTTGGCTCATAAGTTAAAATGAAAAGGAAGTGAATCAGTGATTCCCACTTCTAATGCAAAATTGAGAAACATTTCAAGTGATTCTGATTCGAATCACTTCTGAAAAATACCATTTGGTTGAGATTCAAGTGGTTCACATTAGAATTTGAAATCTTTCAAATAACCAAATGCATCCATAGTCTCGTTGACAGTCACCTGCAGGCAGCTTTGTTGGGCGCATCGCCACCAGCTTACTGTTATTCAAACGAATTCACAAGAAGTATGACATGTATGAACTTTATTATTTTGTGTGCACAGAATCAATAATTAAACGAGTCACAAAAAAGTATCAATAACTAAACGTCCAACTTGGATTGTTCTTTTTAGAAAAAAAACATACATGTAATTTCAGGTACAACTTGTTGAGGAGACATTACCTACAGGAAAAAAATGGTTTATAGAGTTGGAATATCGAATAGTACTCTCTCAATTGGATATGCCTTCTTGCTGCATCCAACACATATCTCCTTGATGTCAGCAAATGCACACAGAGCTTTAATAGCATTCTGCCAAATATGCAATCACGATGAGCATAACTAGGTGTGGAAGTTGTTAAAAATAAAACATGAATAATGCCAAGTGCATGATATGAAACAATGAAACTATACAACACTGATTTGCCTCATGGGGACCAAGGTTTATCCATATTTTTCTCACCATCTCGTAAAAGTCGACTCTGTTCAGATCCGTGCCCCACATTTTAGGTTTTAGGTGAGTTGCTAGTATTTTTGTTACTGTGACTATGACTATTGTGCCAGTTTATGTGTAAGAAACTGTTTATGTGTCTATGTGAGCAGAGATCTTATTTGTACGATGGTTTCTCTGAAACCGGATAGATACAGGATTGCGTCTGCTATGTTCAATATGATTTGTAGCTAGTTTGTTGCGCATACCTTTCTCTTCAAAGACGCGAACTTCATTGTCTGGTGTAGTTGTACTCTCTCAGTTCCAAATTGTAAGTCATTCTAGTTTTTTTAAATTTTTTCAAATTAGTCATTCTAAGCTCTTCAAGTTTTTTCAAATTATAACTCATTCTTACTTTTTGAGACAATTTTTTCTTTTTTTAATACATCTTCACTCTATCTATCTCCTCGTTTTTAGAACATCCCACCTTTTTTATTTTTTTAATTTCCGTGCCCAGGTCTAAAATGTCTTATAAAAAGATGTCTTATAAAAGAGAACAGGACGGAGAGAGTAGTACGATAGGGTGTGTAGACATTTTTTGTGGTGTGAGAGCATGCGTGCTTACAAATATTATATACTGCAACTGTATTCAGTAGTTGTATTCAGTAGGGGAGGTAAAAAAAAATCTACTAATACTTGAGAGAAATTTAATGTGTTTTTTAACTGTTAATCTATATCTTCGAATTAAAACAGTTTTTTGACGATTAGGCTTACAACATGGGTGCATATGCTTAGTACAAATATTAGTAAAAAATGTTACTTTTTATTTGCAATTCTTTAACCACAAAAAAGCCACACGGAGACTGATCAATCATGTATCCATAGAAATAGATTGCCGCGTATATTTTCTACTACCTCCGTCTCAAAATAAATGTCATTTTAAATTTTCAAACTTCTACTTTGACTATTCGTCTTATTAAAAAATATTTTAAAAAATTATTTATTTTATTATAAGCTAATTTATTATTAAAAGTACTTTAAACTTGATTTGTTTATTTTTATATTTTTGTAAATTTTTTAAATAAAATAAATGATCAAACGTCGATTTAAAAAATTAAAAATGTTACTTATTTTGAGACTTATTTTAAAACGGAGAGAGCAGTTTTAAACTAAAGTCAAACGTATGGTCGTAAGCCACGGCCCACGGCCATGCTTTCGTTTCTTCCAACCAACCGACCGCTGTGACAGGTGCGCCCTCGGCGAGGCGCCTCGTGTCTGCAATCTTGGACTGCTCTATGCTTCGTCTTCTACGTCGACGACCCAACGTGTCATCACGCTGGCACTAGCATGTCAACATGCGCTAACACCTGTACTCGACACGATTTCTTCTCTACTCCTATATAAATCAAACCCCACCCCCACCCTCCCCCAGTTCTCTACTCCTATATAAATCAAACCAGACTAGTAGCTAGTACCAGTCTGCAAGAACAACAGATAAGAGATCCAACATGCCAACACCAAGAAGCAGCCATGCAGGCCGGGAGGAACGCGATGGAGGCGACCAAGGAATCCGTGGCCAACCTCGGCGCCTCGGCGACCGCCGGCATGCACAAGACGCGCGCCGCCGTGCAGGGGCAGGTGGACAAGGCCACGGCGCACAACGCGTCGGAGAAGGCCGTAGCGGAGACGAACAAGCAGGACCGCGTCCGCGCCGCCGAGGCGGAGAAGCAGGACGCCCTGCGCGCTAACGCGGCCGCCAAGAAGCGCGCCACCGGCGCCGCGGCGGCCACGTACCAGCAGCACCCGTCGCAGGGCGCGCTCGGCGGCGCCGAGCCCGCGGGAGGGCACGTGGAGAGCGGCGTCGCCGAGACCAGGCCCGTGGCCAGGCCGACCGGCACCGGCCGGCCGAGCGCCGCGCACAACCCGCACGTCGGCAGCGACTTCGCGCAGGGGCGCGGCACTGGCGGCCAGTAGCAGTAGTGGGATGCATGCATGCGTGCGTGTGCAGTGTGCACCCGTCCGTAACTACGGTAATAAATAATGATGTAAAGCACGTCATTAGGTGCTGTGTTGTTGTGTAAGCGTTTTTATTTGGAATATGGGAATTTCATCTTATACCATATAAACTTTTCCTCTATAGCATCACTTTTTATTAATGATATGTATCATAGATCCTACATGATACATGATATTGACAAGTTCGGTGGTAGAGAAGAAATACGCTCACTTCAGTTTTAAAATATTTATATTGTTTGACATTTTATATCAACTTTAATAAAAATTTGTTCAAATAAGTAAAATTTTATTATTATTTGTTTTATCATTGATAAATTTTAAATCATGACTAATAAAGAATAAATTTTTTGAATAAGACAAATGGTCAAAATTGATATTAATTTACATATTAGAATAAAATACACATTGGAATAAATTTTTTGAATAAGATGAATGTTCAAAATTGATGTTGGAAGTCAACGGTATTAATAATTTAAAATCGGAGGAAGTAAATATGAATAGCTCTTTTCGTTTACGTGGCCTTAAAAAATGTTTTTGAAAGATCCGGAATCATTTGAGGTGTACTCCCTCCGTTGACCTCACTTGAGGTGTACTTCCTTCGTTGATGTACTGTTGATTTGTTAACTATTCACTTTATTTAAATTTTTTTAAAGAATATCATAAAGTTTATTATAATTTACTTTATTTTTAAAATTATTTGAATCACAACTTATAATTTTTAATTTAAATTAATTTTTTGAATAAAATAAATGATCAAAATTGACAATAGAAGTAAATTTTAGAAATCTGTATCCATACGATTTTTGAACAGTAGCAAAAATTATCGAAAAACAGACGGTTAATCTGTTTTACTACAGTGCTAGGTCTGACGATCGTCCGACGAAACCGGATCAATTTTTACTGTAAGTTTCATCGCTTTTCTTGGTTAGAAGTCAAACCGTGATTATAATTTAGGAATAGAGAGAGTATATTATAAAAAGTTACCTCATATTGAGAAATAAGATCAAAGCATACATTTTTTCTTAAAACAAATAGATTGACGCAGGTGATATTTTCTCATTCTCGCATTATAGATTAATAAATAAAGTTTAATTTACTCCTCTCAAATATAGTCAAAGTCTAAATAACCTTCTAAACTATATTTAAGCTTATTTTATCTTAACAAAACGTGATTTTGAGCTTTAACAAGATTTTAGTGAGGTAAAATTAATCAAAACATAGTTTAGAGAGTTATTTGGACTTTAACTATACTTGAAGAGAGTAAATTGAACTTTATCCTAAATTAATTCAGATGATATTTTCTCATTTTTCATCAGGATCCGTGGCATTCCTAAATTGTCACCAAACAGCATATTTAGGCCTAATTAACATGGCTTAGATGTCCATGACGAATTAGTCCACATGACACCTATTCAAATTCTAGTACGTATAGAAATAAATAAATTTAGTACATCTATGAGAAAAATAAAGCGGCGGCGCCAACATCTTCCCTTAATCGAATAAATAATTTATTGGCTCAATCGATTAACTTGAGCCGTCCAACATCCTACGACCAAAAAAAAAAAAGAAGGGTTTTCATTCAAATCCAGTAAGTTGAGGCCAGCGTACATATCTTCGTGGCCCCAATGGTGGAGCCAGCTTATTTTTATGGTGTCACGTAACACAATGGATCTTGTTAATATCCATTAAAATTACAACTTTAAGAATAATTATTAGTCTAACGACCAAATATTCTATGAGGTGACATCATTGAGTTTTTATCTAGCTCCGCCACTCATAGTCACGGCGGAGCAGGAAGGCACATGCCGCCCGGCAGATTTAGAGTCAGCGGCGAGTGCACGCCAGCATTTTGGATTTCGTTTGAACTCATAAAACTGGTCGGATCAGTTTAACGAAAATTGTGAAAATCGTAAAAATAAGTTAAAATTGCTTCAAATCAAGAAATTAAAATTTGAACGAAGTGTTATAGTAAATTAGTCGGTTTTTTTTTTATCGATCGGTTTTTTCGGTTTTATTGGTTTTTAGTTTCAAAGTTTGAAACCCACCGGTTTCACCGGTGGAGCTTTCAGTTTTACCGGTTTTCGGTATTTCAAAATTTTTCAAATTTTTAATTTTTTTTAAATTTTTTTAAAAAATCACGAATCAATTTTATCGAAAACCGTGAAAACTGACCGGTTTTAAACAGTTTTGTAAATTTTGGTGCAGCCATGCACGGCTCCACCGACGCCGGCCGCATGCAAGCGACGACCGACCTGTTCCTCGTCCAGTCCGACAGCGATAGCAGCTATGGCTGCTGCGCGGGAGCAGGGGGTAGACGGGCGCGGGCCGATAGGCGACGAGTAAGGCGTGCAGGAGCAGGATTTGTATCATCTGCCTTTTGCGCTTTGACAAATTTTATCATACTCAATCTTATTTATTTATTACATAATTAATATTATATGATTTAAGATCATTTTTTTATTTAAATTATATTTTTTAAAAACAAGACCATGCGTTATTATTAAGCGATGATTCTTTAACTAGTGGTTAGGATTAAGCATGACAAAATTTGTCGTACAAGAGAAAAGGCAGAGGATACAAATCCGTAGGAGCAAGGGTCGAGGGCCAGAAATCTTTCGAATTTTTTTAAATAATACGTATTTTGTTGTAAATTACAGAAATAATACTGAATGTTAGGAAATAATAAAAATATTACTAAATCGAATGTCGGAAATTTGAAAACTTAAAAACCGAACGATGAACATTCGAAAAAGGAGAAGTCGAATATCCAATATTCGATTTCAGAGAAGTCGAACGCTGGATATTCAACTTCTCTAAATTCGAATACTGGCCATTCGAGTTCTCCATACTTGAATATTGAATATTCGAGTTCTGGTTCGTGAATTGACTTGATCTCCAATCGAGTTTTGGTCATTCGATTATCTTTACTCGAATTTTGGTCATTCGATTTAATAATTTCGAATAATCAAAATTTGACAATAATTAAAAAATAATTTTTCACGCATGCAAAATATGTTTTGAATTATTTAGCAGTATTTTATTTGTAACTTATTATTGTATATGAATTTTTCAAAATGATATTATTAGAAACTTGATAATATTGATATTACAAAATAAAGGTGTAGTAATATTATTGAGAAAAATATAATGGAGAAGATATGATATTAAATAAGGCACAGATAATATAAATATTATAATAGCGCGGCACATACATATGTTGATACATAAAATAGAATTGCATAGTACAGGAATAATAGCGTGTCTATAGTGCTATGCACCCAGGTAGTGCTACCACGCTTTAGGGAATCATAATTTTACGCTAGGTGAGATACAGATGCTTCATTTCTACTTTTACTCTAATGAAAATGGGATGGACCTGCGAAATAGTTGGTGTTGTGCATATAATTTATTGGCGGTGGTGGATTTGGAGGTGGTGGATTTGCATGTCCAGACTTATAGTGTGGGCACCTGCAAAATACATCATCAGATATATTATCATCATCAATGATGCTGATGATGTTCTCGGGGTCACCTATACGATGTTGTGGATTAGCTAGCTTCCCATACAACTGTGTCATCCGATTATGCAGCTATTTGATGTACGCTTGAGTCGCGGGAATAAGCGGTGGATCAACCCAACGGGTCCATCACAGTTCTCGTTATCATAGTACCACTACAAAAATGAAAACTATAAGTATATATACATATAAAATGAAGAATGACCACGTAAAAAATAAGGTGATACTAACGGCTTCCTGCGAGCATCGAAAGAAGCGTCGACCAGCTCTCTCACCCCTCACTTTCATTTGCATAACACATTTTAGACCATGGTTGCACTTATGCCACTCTTCCTTACTAGCATCATACAGGCGAAGTGGATTTTCCATCCCAAAATCTCTCCATGTTTTAAGTAAAAACTCGAGAATATCTTCTTCATACAAGTCTGGTCCAGAACTCCCATCGTATCTAAGTGGCGAATGCCTAATAGAACCAGCTCGCCTACCACGACCTCTACTCCCTATGTTGGTTGTTCAAACTTGGTTGAGCGTAGATTGGAGGGGAGGGAAGATGGCTCAATTTTATAGCCGATTCGAGGTGTGGTTGCGGCTCTGTAGGTGTCGTGTTGTCATATCATGTCATGTCCAGCAGGAATCAATATTGTAGATGCATGCGCGTAGCTTTTAGCTTTTCGTACATGTTTGGTATCCTTTTTTGTTGACACTGACAAGGCAATAATGGTCTTCTGCTAAAGTTGGAGCATCCCATGTGACCTGCAGAATCCCGCGGACATGGACTTAGTCTATGCACCGTTTGTTTTCTGCCTATAAAACGGAGTTGGAGTGAACGATTTTCACTTCACAGATCATAATGGCATTCGATGCAAATCAGAGGTTAAAAATCCCACCATGGGAAGATACGCCATTCTGTGAATGTGGGGAGTGAGTTAAACTTTCCACATACCATGGTCGTAGGTATTTTCATTATCCAGAATTAGAATCTTATTGTCAGGTAACGATAGTACCTCATTCAACTACTTACGTTTATACATTCATATGATTATAGTTTGTTATGTTACTAAACTTGAACTGTTTGTATTTTGTATATACAAGCCATGTGACTTTGAAGAATACAATCTTACACATATCACAGAATTAGAAAGTGATGCTCGGTACTATACGCGTATGTGAGAGTATGAGAGGATGCAATGCACGCTCCTTGATACCTAACAACAACTACCTGAAAGAGAGATAGGACTGAAGATGCGACATGATGAAATAGTTAGACGTCGTTGTGCCTGTATAAGAAGACATTCTTCTGGAGCAGATTAGAAGGGAACGCAGTTTATCAATGGTATGATGTATTTCATAGTCTATGTATGATTTGTAATCCCATGTACCACTAAGTAATGAATAAAATCACCGTACCCTATCGCAGCATATTCATTGGATGCCTTGAATTCAGGTGAACGGACATTATTGCTGCCATGTGCTTTGTCTCAACGTGAAGGTAATGCAGCAGCCAAAGTTAGGTCACCATCACCTTTTTCACGTGATGCTGACCGGACAATGATAATGAATGCAGAAATTATTATAGTACAATAAGAGTGCATACATAATGTAGTACAATCATCAATATAGAAAGTACATAATGTAGTACAGTCATCAACCATGACCCTGACCCCTGCCTCTACCACGCTTCCTCCTACGCGTTGATGCGGGACATTTGCATCTCCATATCGAGGGTGGTCATACGTCGATGGAATGTACCAGTCTGAGGGACCACGTTGTCGTGTCGGTAACTGCATACCCTGAGTAGTACCAATGTCATTCATAGGGGTGCCCACATCTGCAAATATGGACTCGCTAGTGGCTGGTGATAAACCTATAAACTGTCCAGCACTCTCGAAACGAGACATCCCTGCATTACATCGTATGCAATTCAATAATTATATAAAGGAATAACATACTAACGTACTACTAATAGTAAAGAATAATACACACCTAATGGATGTAAAGGAATGTGCCAAGTTGAGCCTCCTGCCTCGTCAGGACGTGGAGGACATGGAGGGTGGTAGTACTGTCTAGTGAACATCCAATCACTGCCTCCAGGACCTCTAGGGGGCCTCTGCGAGGTCGATCTGCCCATTACATCTGGTCGTGGAAGAGGTGGAGTGCTGTAGATCGGAGCACTACAAATCTGCTCTGTGAAAAAGGTAGTAGGGGCCATGGGGGACGGGGAGCAGTCGATGACGGACAGAGAGCATTATCAAGCTGTCGGCAAGAAGCAAGCTCGACAATATGTCGTCCCTTTGCTGTCAAATGAGAAAACGCAGCGAGTACCTCCTCAAGATGTATCCCACATAGTGGCTGCTGGTTGTCTCGGAGGCGAGATGTTGTTGTAGTAGCCTCTGTGTAGATGTCACCCCCAAGTTCGACTGTCAAAAAGGAAGAAATGTTAAAAATTTGTACATTCTTATGAAATTTGAAATAATTACATATTTATTATAATACATACCACCATATGCAATGCTACTCCTGTGTGGCTTGGGTATAAGGCTGAGGTGCTAGCTAACAATGGTCGTAGTGGGTCCTCAATGAGAAGTAGTCGGGTGCGTGTCCTTGGAGTATACATTACAGGTAAAGCTGATAAGTGGTCGGGTCGTAAGGTGCCGCCTCTTGAACCACATCTGCACCTACTTCACTCCACTCATGTAGCCAATGTGACATCCTTCTCGACAGATCTGCCTCGCTCTTTCGAGATCCCTTCCTACTGAACCTGCAATATGTACACAATTTTACATTTAAGTAAATGCAAGAAATCTAAAATATATAATACTTTACTACCACATACCAGTGAACATTTGCTGGTAAAATGTCTCCAACTGGGATGGGGATCTCCTGACAATGACCAAACTGTCTCATAACTCGGTGTACTGCATAGTCCTCAACAAATGCGTCGAACATAAACTTCTTCTTCGTCAGCCAAAACATAGTCTCTGTAGCAAAGCCACGAAATACTACGAGGTCCGGAACGCGCGTATACCAGGTCCTGCCGGTATAGCTCCCACATAACTAACTCAGCCCGAAGGTGGTCAAACTGCTCCGTGAAAGGCTCATACGTCGAACGAACCTGCAAAGCTGGCCATTGAGGCTGAAAAGGCATAGTATAAGTATATTAAATATCATTGACAAATGTATTGCAATGTAATAAACATATGTACCCGACGACATGTCCAAAGAGATCCCATTGGTGGCTTGTCTACTTCATCCTCACCATACATATCATCAGTGTAATGCCTTGGCTGCACGTATGGACGTCCAATCTAGAATCACTCAAATGACCACAACTGTAGAAGCATAGGCATACCTGTCAATATAGAGCCCCCATGTTTCTTAAGGCAAGCCCCACATAGAGCACGATACATAGCACAAAGAACAGCTGACCCCTAAGACAACTGAGGAACATCTGCAGCTTCACAATCGGCAATAGCCCGTGTGTAGGAAATCCAACGTGCATCAACAGTGTCACCATATGTCGACGTCAACATAACCCAACCAAACAACCATAGGAGGTATGCCTCTAGGTGTCGAGCAACCTGGTACTCCGTCGGCTCATGTGCCATGTTCTCAACCTGTAAAAGAACAACTTATTAACATGTATCATAATGATAATATATTAATGATATCAATTAAAAAAAGTACTACTGTTATCGAACCTGAAACTGCTGTAACCAGTGCTTCTTTGACCCACGCTTCAGTGTCGGTGGAATTTGAAATACCGCACCCTCCACGACACCTGCAAACCGCTCCGTCAAGTCCTGTTGCCACCCAATAGGGGTGACGGAAGGCCCAATAATATCACCATCAATAGGTAACCCAGTAAGCATTGCTATGTCCTGCAAAGTGATAGTCATCTCTCCAAACGGCATATGGAGTGTGTGGGTCTCAGGCCTCCAAGGGTCCACTAGAGCAGATAGAAGTGACCGGTCAAATGAAAACCGCCGTGCACACTCTACATGATGTTGTATGACATCATCATCATCTTGATCATCATCAATACCTTCAATCATCCGCGCCAAAGGGAGCAATCCAGCTGTAGATAACCTGCAATGAATACAATTTATTTTAGACCTCATATCAACACATATAATTGCAAAAAAAACATAAAAAAATTACAAAGTACATAAAACCTGGGCAACCATCGTGAGTACGCCAAGCCCTCGCGGGTGTATGGGCCCATCAACACAGGGACATTTGATACTCCATGTGTGGCAACTTCAAAAGCACGGTGACGCTGGTCTAGAGAACGATCCAAAAGCTCATAATATGGGTCCATAGCTGCATTACAAATAACCGATTTAATAGTGCAACATAAAAATAATAGAGGTTCATCATACACAATACAATTATAGATTACATCATACAACATTAAAAACATAGTGAAGTGTGTCCATCATACACAGTACAATTATAGATTACATCATACAACATTAAAAACATAGTAAAGTGTGTCCATCATACACATTACAATTGTAGATTATATGACACATAAGTAATCATAATACTTATAAAGCATGTCCATCATACGCTTCTTCATAGTGTTCACCACGACGATCCCCTACACGTCGAGTAGAAGCTGATGCTCCAACTTCGCATTCCTTATTCTGTGTACAATCTTTTTTCTTATGACCATACTCATCACATTCAGTGCATCGCCTCATAGGTCCTCCAACCTCAGCTTCATCCATGTCATTTCGAATGCGCCTAGTCTGCGGACGACCACCTAGCCCATGACGACGTCTAAGCTCCCCAGTCCAGTATGCACCACATTTTCCTTCAAATAGAATGGTGAAACATATAATGACATGTGCACACCAATATGTGACAGTGCTGCAAGAACATGAGAACATGGAATGTGTAACAACTTTGGCTTTTGCATGTACGCTGACACCATCCATTTAATTGATGTCCTAAATTAACCTTGTGTGTAACAACTCTTGTCTTACTTCCTACCCCCTTTTACTCTCAGAGTTATGTCAAATCGATGCTCTATTACGCCCATGCTACGCACCATGTGTTGAACAGACTTCTCATTCTTTTCTGCCAAATGCTTCATCATACGGAAACAATATGGAGTATCCATAGTGAAGCTATGGATTACAGCAGCTGCGTGCCTCTTCTGGTAGCACCGAATGAGCCCATGCAACATCCCTTCCATAATTCCAATTAGAGGTAATCCACGCAACCCTCTAATTACCCAATTGTATACCTCAGCTATGTTTGTAGTCATGATGCCATACCTAGCACCGCCACTGTCATAGAGCAAGAACCACTTCTCCTTTGGCTCAGCTTCAATCCAGTGTGAGAAACACTTGATGTGCCTCGATGACCTCCTTCGAACATTTGAAGGGTCCAATCCTTCACCAAGGGCTGGTAGCACCTCTGGTAAAGTCTCCCTAGGTGTTGGTGGTTTCTTTTGTCTTTCTTGGATGTGACTCCTTGTGTTCTTATCTAGTTCTGTCCAAAGGGTCTCAGACTTGCGACTTTGGTTCTGACTACATAAACTTTTAAACATTTTCATGAGAGACTTGTTCTTAAATTGCTTATAAAAATTAGCTCCCATATGTCGCATGCACCACCTGCTCTGCAAATCTGGCCACGGATATGGTTCGTTGGGATCCTCTTGCAATGTTTCAATAGCAGATAATTTTCCCAGCATGTTGGTCATGAATGATGCAGACATTAGGTCGATCACGAATTACCCCTGCTTTAAGGTGTCTGAAAAACCAAAGCCATCTCAACCTGCTCTCAGACTCCACAAAAGCAAATGCTAAAGGAAGTATCTGATTGTTGGCATCTATTCCAATCGCAGTTAATATTTGACCTTTGTATTTCCTAGTCTAGAAAGTGCCATCGACACAAACTACAGGCCTACAATGATGAAATGACTGAATACACTGACCCAAGGAAAGGAAAGCACGTCGAAAAATTTTGGGTTAATCATCTTCCAACTCAGTCTCCTTAAATGCAGTGTATGTGCCCGGATTTCTTTCCTTCAAAATATCAAGCACTCAGGAAAGATTGCAATACGAAGCCTCATAGGTGTCCCAACGCTTTTCTAAGGCCTTTTGCTTCGCCCTCCAAGCTTTTTGATAGCTTATATCGTACTTAAACTGCTTTAAAATTGAGCATTGGATGTATGAACACTTCATATCACGCTTCTCAATAATCTCCGCGAACAATTCATTTGCAATAAGTGAAGCAATCAGGTTGTGATGCTTACGACCGACATTTTGCAGTGTGCAGCTATATTCACAAACTTTAGAGACCAACCAATGTGTCTCATGCTTTGGCTTGTATGCATGAACATAAAAAGAGCATCCATCATTTCTGCACTTCACGCTGTACTTGTTAGGGCTAGATTTCACAGTCCACACCTCTCTATGGGATAGAACCGCCCAACGCGCTACAACGTCTTTCAATTCAGACTTATTAGGAAAGAGCTGATTCACATGAATCGTACTCGATCCATACTCCCAAAAAGAATGTTGGTTATCCATCACTTGCATTGACGTTTTTTAGGTCTATTCCATTCATCTGGGATGGGATTACCTCCAAACTAATTTTCATTCTCTTCCTCATCGTCATCTTCATCACCACCAACAGACACCTGCTCAGCGTCATAAGTTGCATTAAGATCCACATTCTTTAGCTCTTCAACAATTCTTTCATCAATATCCCCTGCATCAGCTTAGCCCTCAACAACTTCAGGGTGACCAATATTGTTATGATGCAGAGTCTCTATGTCTTGCCTAACTTCTTCTGTTGCCACCATCATTTTGTGACGATGATTATCATCTTCAACCACATTTGTTGCACTGTTATGTGAGGCCACATCATTATGTTCATATAACTCATTTGGACAAGGCTGCACAAACATAATAAATTGAGTATTCCTTCTCCGACACCAATCCAACCACTGCAACCACTTTGTTGTCCGACACACCAACTTTAGCTCCCAAAAAACCGGATGGAATGTTCGAGTCCACAAGCATTGCACCTTAACTGAATAAATACTAGAGTCTAACTGGAAAAAAATTTGTCAACCAAACTATGATCTCCATCATTCTTGACGCGTCGAGGTTAGGGTGTTCGACGTCCACATATGGAAAATTGCTCAGGGCAACACCATTTGGACCATTTCAAATTTCTCCGGTGCCATAGTAAATTCTAAGAGTTATCATACTGAATTCACTGATCTCTGTCAAAAAATTTAGTAACATTGCATCATTAATATGTTTTCTAAATGTAATTTTAATATTTACAGAGCATTATTTCATTCATACATTACTTTATACTTAACACTATTTTATTGTAATAATAATATTATGCCAATATTATTATATTAGTTTCAATCCTAATACTCGGTATTATATCATGTATACGTCTTACGCTTTTTATCAACAATTTATTTTATAAGAGCATTAGTACAAATATAACCATATGGTAAAAAATTATAAAAATTATATACTAACATGTACTAAGTTAGTTTACCACATCAACTATGAAATATAAACTATTCTTTTCAATATATAATCATACGTTAACTTAATTACATCTTAACATACAAACTTAAAAAATACAACAAAAAATAGATAAAACATAAAAACTTTCCGGTCCGGTTGCTGCTGCCGCGCTCCGGTCGCTGGCCACCGTGCTCGTTGCGTCCGCCGCGCGGTGC
>BCLF01000113.1:236122-273954 GCA_001602275.1 Zoysia japonica | reverse complement strand
ATTTTGTGGTTGTATTGAGCACACACCTGAGCTCAAACTCTCTTGGCTTCTTCTCGTCTCGTCTCAAAAACCAAATAATCTGTTGTGCCCTGTCTGACATTGCCGCGGCCCAATGGAAAATGACATATTGCGCAGCCTGAAGATGGATGCCAGTGACGCTTGACTCTGCTGAGCTCCAACAAGGTCTGGGTCAGGAATTACATCGAACATGTTGTGTGCTCTGTTGTGATTGGATTAAGATCAATGGTCCGAGAATGAAGAGATGAACACAACGCAGGGAGGGGAGGCTATAGCAGCTGATGTAATTTTCTAGCTTCCGCCAACCATTCCTCTTCCTGTGCTATGTGATGTCCCCGTCCAGAGCATTCCATCGAATATCTCATGGGCGCCATGTGCTCCATCTGTAGGAAGTGAGCAACAAAGAAGAAGCTCGCCCCGCTACTCTTCAAACATGCAGCACTCCTGGCCCAGCAGGGGCAGTCCTAATTCGTTCTTGGCAACTGGCTCCACCTCTAGCGAAGGAACCTGCTTGACATCTTGTGCGTGTTCCCGCTAATGGCGTCTTGGATAGACGGCCACCATGCATGGCGATAGGAGAGCTGCAGCGGGTTGTGTGGTGAAGCTGGCGTCTTTTTTGGCTTCCTGGATACCTGCTGCACCATTTTTGTGGCGTGATTGGCGAGGAGTCGTGACGATTGGCCGCAGCAGAACCCGGCCATGGTGGTCAGGTGACTCTGGTCGTCAGCCAACAAAAGGTGAATCCCTCCTCGTGTACGGAAGCGCGAACACGGGAAGCGGCAAGCTCCCAACGGTGGAGGCAGGGGCGGTGGCGGGGATAGCCAGGGGCCGTGACTGGAAGGCGGTGGTTGGGACAAGGGAGTGACCGGGATGCCACGGAGAGGGGTGGCACGAGCAGAGGCCAGGGAGAAGCTAGGAGTCTGTCGAAGGTTCTCGTGCAAACTCCTCAATAGTTATTGGAAAATGGACCATGGCTGCAACGGTGTGAGCCGCGGTGGCAGATGGAGCGGGTGACAAGCGGTGCAGATGCGACGGCCATGGAGATCGGATGGATGAGAAAAAACGAGCTGATGTGGCACAATACTGTGGGCAGAAACCGCGCCGGTTTAGACTATAAGAGATGTTATAGGAGGCGTCAGAAATATTTTAGGCTCATGAAAGAAATTTAAACCCGTTCATTGAATTTGGGCTCATGAAGTCTAAAAGCGTCATGGTCTCAGCAATGAATAAAAGTCTGAAACCAGCCGGCAACGGTTTGATCGGTTTTCGAGAAAATCAGAAAAATAACTACAGTAAATCGTAAAAATTGGATAAATTCAAAAATTAAAATTTTTAGTGAAAATCGCTCGGTTTTTTCGATTTACCAACAGGTTTTTTTGGTTTACCTTTTTGAATTTGAAATCAAATTTGTTTGAGCGATTTGTCATCATTTTTTTGATTTACCACTCGGTTTGACTGGTTTTTGAATTTTTAGATTTTTTTGAATTTTTAAAAAATTTTAAACCGAAAATCGATCGTTCGATAAAGCCGAGGCGAACCTTGGGCAGCAGCCACGACGCGCAGGTTTTCACCGGTTTTGTAAGCCCTGGGCGGCAGCCATGGTGCGCGGGAGCCATTCCCTTTGGCTCAGACCGTAATTTTTTCATTCCCGTTCCAAACGCAGCTTTAGGGTAAATCGTAAACATCCATGGAAGTTATATTATATATGCCTTTAACGAGTATCACTTACATTCCTATAGTCCTTGTTTTCCTTAGACGTGGGACGCAAACAGACGATGAACTGAAGTCTAGCGTCTAGATTTCTAGAGGTATGTAACAGCCCATGTTTCAAACTTGCAAATTAGAATAAAAGTTTAAGTTGAAACATGATTTATGGTTGTGGTGTGATTGGATTTTCCATTTTGGGTCGGCATCACGTTCTGGGCCGAAGCCTTTCTTTTTCGCACGGCCCAGGAACCGAGCGGCAGCCTGTTGCCAGGCTGGGGGCGGAGGCCGGCCAAGAACCGTCGATCCTTTTGCATCGGACGGCCAGGCAGCATCGCCACCAACCCCGCAGAGCTTTTTAAGCCGCGCGCCATCCAGCGAACCCTGTTCAGCGCTGTCCATTTTCCATCGCGCCGCGCGGCGCCATCATTCTGGTCCTGCTGCAGGTCGGGCAGGGTGTGCGTCACCAGGTGAGCCGCTCGTCGCCGTCGTTGTCGCTCTTCGCTGGCTGCCGTCGCTGCTCTAACCCCGGTGTGTCGTATCCGGAAGGACCGAGCTCGAGGGTCACCGTCTGCTTCGTCCTCGTCACGCGCGTTGACCCCAGTCCGAGCCGCGCGCCGGCTTCTTCCTGAGCAGCTCACGTCGCTCGTCCTGTGCTGCCTTCGTCGATCATGTCGTCAAGACCATCCCGTCCTCATTCGTCTTCTTCGTTGGTCCATCGTGCAGCACCGCTCCATCCCGTACGCGATCCCCGTCCGAGCGCGTTCGTCCATCCGCATCGCAGGTTCGCCGTCTCACCTGAGCCATTGCGACTTCCTTGTTCTGGTGAGCCGTTGGTCGGACTTGTTATTTCGGTTCTGAGCAGGTTGGTGTTCATCTGTGGTTGAATCCCGTCTTGTTTCCTAGGCCGAGCGCAGCGGAGTGCGTGGATCAGCTTTCAGATCGAACGCGGCAGCAGGAGTTCAGATCGTCACCATCGGAGAGCTCGGATTTGACCAGCCGGGGCGAGAACATGTGGACCATCTTCGGTGAATGTCTCGCTCTACCTAGCGCCGTTTATGGACGCCCTCTAGAGCTGTTCACGTAGACAGTTGCTCCTGGGTGCGCTGCAGGTAGCCATGTACGAGTTGTGTTTGTAGTTTCGATAGCAGTTTGTTCCTTGGTTGGCAGTTTTAGCGTAGGCGGTGGCGGTGTCGTTTCTGCAGATTGATCTCTTCGTTTGGTCTGGTCGAGGGGAGCGCAGATTCATAGGTGAGTCTCGGTCTGATCATTACCTTGCTCTGTCGATCTTCTCGCCCAAGGGAGAAGTTAGCGTTGTGCTGGAATCTTAGTAGAGAGAGAGCTGTGTTGGTCTTCAGAGAGATAAGCTTGTTTTGGTTTCGTGCAAAGCTAGCTTGGTGGCGTGGAGTTTGAGGGCACCGCTTGCATGGTTTTGTAGTCAACAGTTTAAGAAGCAAAGGTTGTGGTTTAGCTCGTGGCCTCGGGCAGAGAGTAGCAGCAGCAAGTTCCGTTCAGTGCGAGGAGGTTCCAAGGATTTTCAATTCTGTAGAACTGTTTTTGTATGGCTAGTCTTCGAGATCCGTGGAAGACTCCATTTGATCTCCAAAGTTTTCTTAGGAAGTCTCAATAAATTTGTCTCGTTCAAAACGTCGTGTGGAATTTTTCGAGAAATGTTTTGAGCACGTTTAGCCCAGTAATCTAAATTTAGATTTAATTATCAAATTTAATTATCGCGTACCTAGTGTCTTATCTCTGTTCGTATTGTGTTTAGCTGGTGATCTCGAGGAGAAGTACCGTAAGTCTGCTCAGTTCGACGGCTCGGATCCCGACTATGATCCCGAGCTACCAAGACAAGTCGCGTTCCTTGATCACTTTTGTAACCAATATTTTTAAACTACATATTTTGTTTGCTACTCTAATTTTCATGTCAACTATTTTAAAATATGCTAGCAACATTTTTAAGCCGTGTCTATTTATTGTTTCACAAATATGAGCTTTAGGATTGCTTTAGAATAATTATTTTATTTTTATGCTTAGCCATGCTTAGTCGCATTTATTTTTATCTCACACCTATCACTATAAAAATAGAATTTGTGTTAAATGATTTTGAATTGTGATTCAAATGTGTGAGTTTTGCAAATAACTATACATAACTATTTAGCGGGGGCAGGATGGAGTATGAGAAGCTGGGGAATTTTTGAAAAGTCTCTGTGAGCGTACCTGTGGCGGATACAAAGGGAAGATCCGAGCTGTGATCTTTTTGTGAGACTTGTTGGTTGTTGGCGTTGAGGTTGGAGAGAGTGGCTGTCTCGGCAATTAAGGATCGAGTCCTTCAAGCCTTGTACGCTCAGTTAACAACCACGCACACCATGTTACCCTGTATGGGCAGTGGCTTGATCTGAATTGAGATACCCCACCTGATCGGTGGTGGCTCTTCACAGCTCAAGGACCCGATTGCGTAGGCACTTGGGATCCCTATCTTGGAGGACGAATAACGCCAGTTAAAGCTTGTGGACAGGTCTTGTGTGTTCGTCAGGACTACGACGATAGTTTCCGATGGCACTTCTCGTGGGTCTAGTGCATAAACTCTGCAAAGTTACAGTCAATGCGCATTGCCATGCCCTTTTTGGCAGAACACCCCCTGAGTTGTGCTCCTCGTTGAGTAGTTTTGTTTTACTTCCTCCTCTTCTATTTCAAAATGTTTTGGACTCCGGCCTTTGAGCTCTGGCCGGGTGTGGAGATTACATCGGCGTTTAAAATGAACCCCCGTCCGGGATAACGGAGATCCCTGTGGGGAAGATAATAAAATTTGACAGTTTAAAATAAAACTTTCTTTTATCTTTAAAATGATATAAAATATTTTAAACTTGCATTTAGCACTTGAGCCAGCCTTTACTCTTGAAACCATTTGCATGCATACATTATTGATAGGTAGTACGTGGTTTGCTGAGTATTCGTACTCACGGCTTTCTAATTTGTTGTTTTCAGAGGATACTCTCAACGTCCACTTCGACTACGTCTCCGACAGACTATGAAGTCAACTCCTACGCTCAAGCTTATCTATGTGGAGGAGGTTTGTTACCGCTGCCATGATGATGCTTTCGTTGCTGCATTCTATAGATTTCTCGATAGTGATTTTTCTGCACTGAGATGTTTTCGGCCTGCGTGCCGATGGACCTCTTTGGAAGATTATATTCTAATAAATTTGCTTTGACTTGCTATTTTCTGTTCTCGTTTTTTGTTTAATGCTTCTGTTATGATTTCTTGATTCATCGCTTGCTTGCCAACCTCCTGGGATTGGTAAGATCACGGAAGATCGGGACTTATCGAAAGGTAAGAAAAACCCGATCGTTACAGTATTAGATGTATTTGTACTGTAGCATGTGAAATTTGCGAAGAAATGATATGAATATGTGACAAATATCAACGATAAAGTTGCAGAGTGGCAGAGGCTGTGGCAATGGAGTGAGACTAGGACAGGGAGCCAGGTGACAATAGGAAGAAACAACTGCAGCGGTGTTGGAGAGAGATCAGGTGACAGTGGGGGCTATGGGGAGAGAGACAGGATGAGAAAAGAAAGGAAAGAAATTATATATACTTCAGCATTTACCTTAAAATTACACGGATTTCAGCGGAAAGATGAAATTCTCCCGCACACAGCGCGACCAGAAGTGAGGTGTGGCATATAAATATGTCTAATTGATATCTATTTGACACGTTTACACATTTTAGACGTGTTAGACACACGTCTAGGTGTGTTTTGCGTCTAAAGCAGCGACTACGGCCTAAACCAGATGCCAACCCTAAGTCTTGTGTTAGACGCATTAGACGCGCGTCTAGAAAAACAAGGCTAGTCTATCTACTTACATCACATACCCCAATGTGACTTTCGTTTCTTGGAATTAAAATCGAGATAGAGAAATGGAAATTGAAAAAGAAGATATAGTGCATTCATTTCTCCATCTTATTAAAATTCAGTCTTTCATTCATTTTTCAATTTCAGTCTCACTTACTCCCTCTATTTAAAGAATGGAGAGAGTATCTCCCATTACCCAAAGGTTTCTCTTTTGTTTTTACAGTTTTCATCCACATGCATTGTCCTGTTCTCTGCTTCTAATAACTGGCACGTACTAAACTATTTTCTCTCACTCTCACCTCTTTAGTGTGTGTTTGGTTCAGTGAATAAAAAAGGATGGGACACGGAGCGTCCGCTCAGAAGGCCAACTCTGTCCGCCAGGAGGGGTCGGCGCAGAAAGCGCCACCTCCGGCTGTCACCAACGTCCAAACTCGAGCCCGCACCGCCTATCAGCAGATCATGGCGGCGGACACACCTACATTCGACCGCGCAATCGACAATGTGGTGGCGGCTGTGAAAATTCTCCACGAATCTGTCACCCCGGTGCACCTCATGGTCATCGAGACCCATGATCGTCTACACACCTTCCTCGACGCTGTGCTTCAGCAGCAGGGGCCCAGGGCGCCTCCGCATCCACCACCGCGGTCCGATGTCCGTAGCAGTCTGCGACAGCCCTCACTACGACACAGCCCGGCTCGCGCAAACTGTGGCGACTGAGCAGAGGGGTCGGACCTTCCACCCGCCACCATCCGACAGTGCCTTGGTCCCAACCATGACGCACGCCACACCATCGACGCCAGGCGATAGGCCAGGAGCGACTTTCACGCCGAGTCACGCCGGGAACGAACTCTTGGCTACTCCGACCACCGCCGCAGGGAGCGAACACCCAACAACCACGACCACCGGTGCAGCTAGGACTACTCTCGGAGCCCCAGCCAACATAACCAAGTATGCCGGTGACTCGAACCCGACCCACTGGCTCGAAGATTACAGCCTTGCCTGCCGTGCGGGAGGGGGATGATCTATTTGCCATCCAGTACCTGTCACACTTCTTGGCCGACTCGGCCAGGGGGTGGCTCGAGCATCTTTCGGCCGGTTGCATCTGCGACTGGTCCGACCTTCGTCGAATCTTCATCGACAACTTCAAGAGGACTTACACGCATCTGGGAAACTTCTGGAACCTCAGGAACTGCAAACAAAAGTCCGGAGAATTGCTTTGCGACTACATCCAACGCTTCTCCCGCAAGCGCAACGAGCTGTCCGACGTGAGCGACGCCGACGTCATCAATGCCTTCACCTGCGGCACCACCTCCAAGGCTCTTGTCCACAAGCTCAGGTGCAAAAACCCTCGCACGACGCGAGACCACCTCAATATCGCCACCACCTTCACCACGGGGGAGGAAGCTGTCTAACCCAACTTTGATAAGGATCGGGGCAAGGACAAAGAGAAGTCTAAGTCCGATCGCCGCCCCGACCATCGCGACGACCGCTACGGGGGCGGCTCAAGCAGTAAGAAACAGAAGAAGGGCAAGCAGCACCGCGAAGAGTTCATGGCCGCCGCCGACCGGTAGCCTCGACCCCGAATGAACATGTCGCCTGATTACGACCACTACTTCGAGAAGCTCCTCGACAAGCCGTGACCGAATCACGCGACTCTGGTCACCCACCTCTACAAAGACTGCCTTCTGATGCAGCAGTTCCTGAAAGGTAACCTTCGAACACAACAGTGTCAACCTCGACGCTCCCACCCGTCGACCCTGCCTTCCCCGAGCCTGAGGACTGTCTCATGATTTTTGGTGGGCCGTGGTCTTACGAGCCTCGGCGCCGTGAGAAGCTGATTTGGCGAGAAATCAACATCGCCGACCTCGCCGTCCCAACCTACCTCAGGTGGTCGGAGACGCCTATCACCTTCGACAGGTCCGACCACCCTAACCGCGTGCCGCAGCTGTGGCGCCTTCCTCTCATCCTCGACCCCATCATCGGCAACACGTGCCTGACTAAGGTCTTCATGGACGGCAGCAGCGCCCTCAACATCTTCTACATCGACACTTTCGATGCCATGAAGCTCTCAAGGTCGGACATGAAGCTCGTGAGGTCAAACATTCGATCGAGCCACGCTCCGTTCTACGGTGTCATCCCCGAGAACAATGCGGTGCCCTTGGGAGAGATTGAACTCCCAATCATCTTCGGCGACCGCAACAACTTCAGGACCGAGAGGGTTACCTTTCAGGTGGTCGATTTCATCGGCACCTACCACACCATCCACGGTCGACCCTGCTACGCCAAGTTCATAGCCATCCCCAACTACGTCAACCTCAAGCTGAATATGTCGGGGGCCTAAAGGCGTCATCACCATGGCGTCGCACATCAAGCAGGCGCTCGCCTGCGAATAAGAATGCTTTGAGCTGGCCCTCGCCCTCTCGGGGTCGGCTGAACTCAAAAAGATCCGCAAGTTCGAGGGGTCGGCTCCGGCTCTGACCCTCGACTCCAAGCCTTCAACCTCTACATCCTTCAAACCCACCAACAACTCCAAGGAGATCACCAAGAAGGCCAGGGTCGGGACAACGCTCTCTGATAAATAGGAAGGCGAGCTCATTGACTTTCTCATCCAGAATCGAGATGTCTTCGCGTGGGCACCTTGCGACATGCTTGGCATCCCGAAGGAGGTCGTCGAACACTCTCTCAACATCAAGCCTAGATCTCGACCGGTGTAGCAAAAACTCCGACGCTTCGACAACGAGAGGAAGGCCATAGGGGAAGAAATTACTAAGTTGCTCGATGCTGATTTCATTTGTGAGGTCTACCACCCCGAGTGGCTAGCCAACCTTGTAATGGTCAAGAAAAAGAATGGGAAATGGAGGATGTGTGTTGATTATGCGAGGCTCAACAAGGCATGCCCAAAGGATCTGTTTCCTTTGCCGCGCATAGATCAGGTGGTCAATTCCACCGCCGGCTGCTAGACCCTTAATTTTCTCGATGCGTACTTCGGGTACCATCAGAGTTCTATGCATGGTTCCGACCAGACCGCCAACTCCTTGATCACTCCATTCGGTTCTTTCAGCTACATCACCATGTTGTTCGGGCTCAAGAATGCCGGCGCAACCTATCAGCGCTGTATGCAAAAGTGCTTTCACGACCAGCTGGATCGGAATCTCGGAGTCTACGTCGACGACATCGTTATCAAGACCCAAAAGACTAACGACCACATCATCAACCTAGAGGAAACCTTTGCCAACCTTCGACGGTACCACGTTAAGCTCAATCCCGAGAAATGCATCTTCGGCGTCCCCTACGGCAAGCTTCTTGGATTCGTCATCTCCTAGCATGGCATCGAAGCCAACCCTAAGAAGATAGCTGCGATCCTGAATCTCGGCCCCGTCAAGAAGGTTAAAGGCGTCCAGAAGCTCATTGGGTGCCTCGCGGCCCTCAGCCGCTTCATCTTTCGTCTCGGCGAGAAGGGAATGCCTTTTTACCGACTGCTGCACAAATCCGATCGCTTCACCTGGACCGCCGAGGCTCAGAAAGCCTTCGAGAAATTAAAGACCCTGTAGTCCACGCCACCGATCCTCGCTTCGCCGACCCCCGGCGAGGTTTTGCTCCTTTACACCTCCGCAACTTCCAAGGTGGTCAGCACTGTACTCGTCGTCGAGCGCTCAAAGGAGGGTCGGGCTTTGAAAGTCCAGCGGCCCGTCTACCTCATCAGCGAAGTCTTCACCGACGCCAAAACCCGCTACGCGCAAGTGGAGAAGCTGATGTACGATGTCCTCATCACCAAGCAAAAATTATGGCACTACTTCGACAGCTACTCCGTCCGGGTGGTCAGAAGCTTTCCACTCGGGGAAATCATCACCAACAAAGATGCGGTCGGACGGATTGCCACGTCGGCAATGGAGCTCATGGGCCATGACATCTCCTACATGCTGCGTCAAGCCATCAAATCCCAAGTCCTCACCGACTTCATCGCCGAGTGGACGGAGGTTCAAGAGCTGCTGACCCCTGCCGACCTCGAGCACTGGACCATGTTCTTCGACGGCTCCTGCATGCTCCGGGGCTCGAGGGCTTCGTCCTCATCTCTTCGAAAGGCGCCAAGTTTCGCTACGTGCTCCAGATTCACTTCCGCGCCTCAAACAACGTCGCCGAGTACGAAGCCCTTCTTCACGTTCTGCGAATGGCAATCACCCTCGGCGTTCGACGGCTTTATGTCAAAGGCGATTCCGAACTCGTTGTGAATCAAGAAATGAAAGCCTCAAGCTGCCGCGACCTGAAGATGGAGGCCTACTGCCAGGAAGTTCGCAAGCTCGAAGACAAATTCGACAGGCTCAAGCTCCACCACGTTCTACGCCGCGACAACCAAGCGGTCGACACCCTCTCCAAGATGGCCTCGGGTCAGGATCTCGTCTCCGACGACGTCTTCCTCGAAGTCCTCACCAAGAAAACCATCAAGCTCAAGGACGACGACACCGACCCCGTGCTCGACACTCCGGTCGGCGAGCAAACACCGACCCCTAGGTGGAAGGTCTTGGTCATCATCCCTGACTGGTCCAAGGACATCTTCGCTTTTCTCTAGGATGGCACCATCCCGACCAAAGCCAACAAAGCCTGACACGTCTCCCGACGACATCCACTCGAGAATTTGCGAACATTATGCCGCCCCGAGGACCCTGGTAGGGAAAGTTTTTCGCTAGGGATTCTATTGGCCCACAGCAGTTGCCGACGCCGAGCAATTCGTCCGCTCCTGCCGAGGGTGCCAGTACTATGCCCGACAGACCCATCTGCCGGACCAAAAACTTCAGACGATCCCGATCACCTGGCCTTTCGCTGTTTGGAGCCTCGACATCCTATGGCCTTTTCGAAAAGCGCCCGGGGACGTCACCCACCTCTTCGTCACTGTCGACAAGTTCACTAAGTGGATTGAAGCCAAGCCAGTGCCCTGCATCAGCGCCAGTTGATCGGTTGAATTCTTCCACGACAACATCTGTCGCTTCGGGGTCCTGAACTCCGTCATCACCGATAACGACACACAATTCACCGGCTGGCAATTTCACGAATTCTGCGAGGAGTACCACATCCGGCTTGACATTGCCTCCATGGCCCATCCGAGGACCAACGGGCAGATTGAGCGCGCCAACGGCATGGTTCTCTAGGGGCACAAACCCGACTCTACAATTACGTCAAGCAAGCAGCCGGTCGATCGGCCCAGGAGCTCCCTTTTGCGCTCTAGGGCCTACGGACGACCCACAATCGGACGACAGGTTTTACCCCATTCTTCATGGCATTCAATGCCGAGGCTGTTTTGCCAACTGACCTCGACTACGACTCCTCGCGAATTCGGGCCTACAATGAAGAAACATCGGAGGTGGCATGGCAAGACGCCTTAGACCAGCTTGACGAGGCGCGCGACGTTGCCATCCTGCGATCGACTAAATACCAACAAGGACTTCATCGGCTACACGCTTGTCGGATCAAAGGTCGGGCGTTCAACGTTGGTGACTTAGTCCTGAAAAGAGTCCAGACTAGGGTCGGGAAGCACAAGTTGTCGCCACTCTAGGAAGAACCCTATGTAATCAAGCGAATTCTAAGGCCCGACGCCTACAAGTTGGCGATCGAGAGCGGCCAAGAGCTCGAAAGCGCCTGGAACATTGAAAACCTGCATTGTTTCTATGCATAATAAAATCAGATAAGTTTCTTGAGCATATCTTATCTCTTTTTGTTCTGGGCGACGTCGCGCGGCCGAAAGGCCAACCCCTAGCCGCCTGGGGCTATCTGAGTGTCCCCTGCGACAATCACGCAGGGTCCTGCGGTGCAGGTCCCAAAGCCTCCCGCCTGGTGGTCGGTCGGCGCATGTCTCGATGTTAAATCCCGACTTGGCGTGAACCCCGAAAGTTCCCTCGGGTCGGCGCGATTTAACAAAGAACAGCATAGCGGTCTAACCCCCTCTGATGAGATTATAAGGATCTTTGAGCCATCAAGTGATTGCGTTCAAATACCCTTGCGGCCTCCGCCTTTTTATGCAGGTTGTAGAGCATGGTGGAGTCGAGGTCCCGACAATGAACTTGAGTCGAGGACGACTCTAAAACAAGAAGGAGAGGATGATGAGTACATCTCTCCTTTAGATACACACAAGACTCCTCAAATTAGTATTGATGAAACTCACGCACGACAGTTGAGATTAGAGATGAGCTCTTTTCTAAACACATGTCGTCTTTCCTTTGAGAACAGATTGCTATCTAATAACATTATCATGATTAGAAACATTGGAGATAGTCAATGAAAGCATCAAGAAGGACTTGGAGATGCTCAAGATCAGAACCGCACGTGCGACCCCGGAAGAGATCCAAACAACTCGAGATGTGTACGTGGTTTTCGATCTTCTGTCAGGTCATGATAACTCATGATTTGATGGAGATGCGACACACAATCGATCTGGCCTCAAATCAACACAATTCGAACCTCGCAATCGCAACACCACTTCTCATCTGGTTATCAACCGTGCACACACGATTGACTTCGCCAAGAAGGCTAATCCCAGCCTGCGAATGGAAGAACACAAGCAAGAACAAGAAAGAACGCAACTCAATTGCGAAATCTGAATTAAATCTTGAAGTTGGAAAACCAACACATCGTCAAACGACGAAACTGTTTCATAACAGATGAAAACTAATCAAAAACCTGTCTTTAATGATGGCGGCTACTGATTATATAGAGTTTTGGATGACCTTGGGGGCAAACCTTAATACTAATGGGCTTAGAAAAGATACACGGCTCAAAGACCAAAAGATAGTGTCGCAGCACCCGGGGCAGTTTCTGGATGTCATATTGTTTTAACTAGTTCCGCTGATTCTGGTCGAATTTGGAGATGAGACCAGTGCCGTTGGAAAGTTTATCTTATTAGCTTTCCAACCATATCTAGAACGTCCAAAACGGAGCTCGTATGAGACCAGCGCATCCGTTTTAGTGCAAGCTGCTCCTGGAGTCCGAGTCTGACTCGAACTTGAGTTGTTTGGATCTCCTCCGGGGTCGAACGTGTGATTCTTATCTTGAGCATCTCTATGTCCTTCTTCATGCTTTCGTTGACTCTCTTCAATGTTTCTAATCATGATAAAGTTATTAGATAGCAATCTATTCTCAAAGGAAGGAAGACATTTATTTAGGAACGAGCTCACCCCTAATCTCAACTGTCGTGCGTGAGTTTCATCAATACTAATTTGAGGAGTCTTGTGTGTATCTAAAGGAGAGAAGTCCTCATCACCCTTGTTTTTTCTCTCAAGCTCCGTGCCTCATTTTTGTTTTAAAGCTCCGGCCTAGTCCACGCAAGTCTCGAAGTTAAATCCTGACCCATGCTGGCGTGAACCCCGAAAGTTCCCCCGGTCCGATCCCCTCATTTTCTCTCTCAGGCCTCGTGCCTCGTTTTCGCTCTCAGACTCCGACCTCGTTTCTTGGGAGCCCTTTCTCCCGACCCGCGTCAAGAGCACAAGTGACCCTCATGTGTGCGAAGTAAATTCTAAGTGCTAGCGTCTGAGTCCTTCCTCGCGGCTAACGATTGACGACCCGGGTTGGTGACGCCCTACGGTTATATTGTGCCCGACACTCAACCCTACGGGCTATACCCGACCCAGTCGCTCGATCAACGTCCAATGGATGACAAAAAATGTGAAGTCACAAACAAAATTACATGGCACAAACAAGGGTCAGAACAAAATTTTTTACTGATATTTGACGAAAGATGTTTGAGTACATCACAAAGTCATTACAGGAAAATAAAAAAAAGAAGACCAAGATTTACGGATTCTGGGGCGGCCACGGAGGGCCCTGGGGACGAGAAGGCATCGAGCCAAACCGATCCCTCAGAAGATTGGCCGACTCGAAGGTGACGCATAGGTCCACCGCCCGGGACCACACATCCGCCATTAAGCGCACAATCTCTGCGTCCAGGGTGTCGGCAGCAAAGCCTTCGGAGATGTGCGCGAGGTCTACCCCGGGTAATGCGACGTTGTTTGCGCCAAGGCCAGCATCGCCCCGTCTTGGAGGGCATCAGTCAACGCAGCGACAACCAGCCCGGGCACGTACGACAGCACATGCTCGGCATAATCTGCCGAGACAGTGGTCTCGCGCACTCCAACGAAGATGGCCTGGAGCACGCGGCGCACGGCCGTCATCAGGCTCAAGAAGCTGCGAGTCACGGCTGCAAAATAAAACAAAGATGACTGGCCGACCCCACATCGACACTTCTACGAACACCGCCTACAAGGTACGTACCGTCACGCTCTTCAGTGACGACGCTGGCGGCAGTCTTCGCATCCTTCACCTCCTGTCAAGCGCGGGCCAGCGCCTCGCCGGAGGACTGTTGCAGCTCCACCCGCTCCGCAGCAAGCTTGGCAGCCTCGTCCTCCGCCGCCACGCCGCCGCCTCGGCGGTGGCCCGAAGGCTGGCGGCGCAGTCCTCCTCGGCCACCTTGAGGTTGGCCAAGGCCGTCTGCCGACCTGCCTCGACAGAAAGCCATCGGCTCACGGCAGTCTGCACCTTCGTGTCCGCGTGGGCCAACCGCTCCTGGAGCTCTGAAGCGAGACGACCAACCAACCTCAGCTCACTCCTAAGGATGAAGAAAGCAAAAGGCAAAGCAACAGGCTGCTCACTGGAGTCTGCATGGCGGCGGCGAGCTCGGTGGAGATCTTGCTCTTCTCCTCTCGAACCGCCCGGGCCTCTTCTTGAGCAGCCCGGATCTCCTCTCGTGCGTCCCGGACCTCGTTCCGAGCAGCCTTGGCCTCCTCTCGCGCTGCCTTGGCCTCTCTGTGGAGTCCGTGGGCACTCTCCGACGACGCCTCGCGGCTGGCCCGGGCCCGCTTCAATGCCACATGAAGGGATTCCACCTCGGCCTCCAGCTCTGGTCAGGGGCTGACCCAACGATCGGAGCAGAACCCTCTGCAAAAACACGTCATAGTGTTGCAGACCAAAAGGTCTGTACCGGTAAAATTCTAAGATATTATGACTTACCTGAGATCGCGCAGATTTGGATCGTCAAAGATACCGCAACCCTCGGCCAGCATGTCGAGCAATTTGCTCAGGCCCAGGCCGACCTCTTGGACAATGTCTCGGACCCCGCCCATCCACCCATCGTAGTGCTGCAGGGCTTGCACCACCGCTTCACTCGACGGGGGTCCATCACCTCCTGCTGCTCCAAGGCTGAGGCCCCGAAGCCACTGGCTTCGATCGTCACTGTTGTTAGCTTCATGACCAAAGATATGAATGATTTTGGTGATTGAATGAGAATCATGAACTAACTTGTTGGATGTAGGTTCATCTCCACTACTACGAGTTGGTTGGTTCAAAAATGCTCGAAGTTCCGACGCTTTCCAATGGTGCAGCTTGTTCAAGGCTAAGGATGATCTAGACCCCTGAGTGGCTTAGTTTTTTGGTCTTGAGTCAATAGGAAAGCCGGTACTATTAAGCGGGGTCGGGTCACTCGTCTCGGTTTTACAAGAACTAGAGAGTATGGATGCTCTATGTTTTCTGAGAAAATTGAGTGATCTGTGGAAGCTGAAAGATATCAAGAGTTGCAGCGGGAAGCAAAAAGATCTTGAAGAAGGCAAGTTTCAGCAGCTGATGAGTTACTGGACAGTCCGACGGGGTCACCGGACAGTCCAGTGAGAGTCGAAACCTAAAAACCAGAGAAGCAGTTTTCTGAAGGCTATCAAGAGGAGTCACCAGACGGTCCGTCGGTCAAGGACATGATAATCTGGTGAGCCAGGAAGCCGGAGTCCAGAGAGTGGTGCTCTCTGGAGTTACAGCGAAGAAGTCACCGGACAGTCCGTCGGTCAGAGATCGGACAGTCCGGTGAACCAGAAGAGGTGTCTCTGAAAATCCAAAAGAGGAGTTCACAGGACAGTCCGGTGAAGGCAATCACTTGGCAATCTGGAGTCACATGGAGTGGATTCCAGAGAAGATGTTTTCTTCTAGTTAAAGACCGAGAGTCACCGGACAGTCCAGTGGTCTCAGTCATCGGACAGTCCAGTGACTGCAAAAACAGTCAGCTTTTTGGCAACGGCTTTTAACGGTTGTTCCGAGGCTTGGGGCCTATTTAAACTGTTGGGAAAGCTATTGTGGAGGTTGCTCGTGGCCAGAACAGTTGAAGATCATTTGTGAGAGCCAAAGATCATCAAGGAGAGCACAAGAGAGCATCTAGAGAGATCTTGAGTGCTTGTGAAGAGTAGCGAAGAGCATCCATTCATTCCTAGAGCTTATGGAAGAGGAGTGTCTTAGGCTTGTTACTCTTGGTTTGGCAGCCTAGACCAGTTAGGTGTCATTGTCCAAGCTTCTGAAGAGATTGTGGAAGTCGACATCAAGTTTGTACGCGGTTACGGGTCTCCCACTCGAAAGGGACACCAAGAGAGAGCGTCTGAGCCTTGGAGGTTTGCTCTAGCGCTGGAGTATTGTGTGCGACAGCGGGCCATCGGTGACTTCACTCCAGGAGTGAAGCGTACCCTTGTGAGCATCGTTCTGGAAACGACGGGAGGGACCGAGACTTCAACGGGAGTGGTCCAACGAGGATTAGGGGAAAGCGCCATCCTCCGAGGCCTCGAGAAAAATTGCTGAGCATTCTCTTGACTCTCTCTTTGCTTTCCGCATTTGTCTTAGTGTGAGTAGAGTTATAAGTTGCTTTACGATTCCTCTTGGTGGCTCTCATGCTAGTGACCTTGCTTGTTTGTTTACTTGTTATCACCTGCATGCATAGGTTTGGTGTGGTGCTTCGCTTGCTCTCTAGCTAGTTTATCTTCTTGCTGTCCCTTGTGCCTAGTTGTCTCCTAGCTTGTCTTTCCTCTTGTTTAGACTTAAATTGCTAGGACTTGCTTGTTAGATAGCTAAAAGATAGGAAGAGTTGAAATACTTTTTAGTAGTGTTACTGCCCGATTCAACCCCCCTTCTCGGTCACTTAATCCTTTCAGCTGTGATGGCCGTCTACGCCGCTTCTTCACCGCCCACAGTCGAAGGCGGGCTCGGAGCCTTCGGCTCCACGGGTGCGGTAGCCGGGACGACACTAGTCTCCTCCTCCGACTGCCGTCGCATCGCCCCCTTTGACACCCGTAACCGGGGGGATGTGATCACTCCTTCCACCGTAGCCTCTCTCCGACCCTCGGCATCAGGGCCCGAAGTCCTGCCGCGAAGGACTTGGACTCGGTGGGGAAATCGGAATGTCCCCCACCACCATCGCCGCGGGTTCCAACACCTCTCTGCCAACCATCGGCTCGCCGCCCACCAGGGCGGCAGGGACTACAGCCACCCTGCGAAAAATAAACGAGATAAGTTCACGACTCGGCTATTATTTACATCGATAAAAAGAATGCGATTGCAGAAACTTACGCCTTCGATCAGCGGACCAGGATGTTGCCGGTCAAAGCCGGCGACGGCTGCCCGATCCTCGAGACGCGGGTAGTCGCTGCTGTCGCCACCATGACAGTCGGCACCACCGGGTGGACGACCGGGTCGTCGACGGGGACGGAGGGGCCAGTTCGGACTCGTATCTGACCCACTGCTCCAGTCGTCATCCGACTCCCCGGACGACAGCACCTGATCCATTCCGCCCGCCACATGCGCGGCCAGGGCGGCAACGTCCGCTCGCATCGGCTGAGGGGCCGGGCTCAGGACCTGGCCAATGAGACCACCCAGCCTCGCCTTCCTCTTCTTGGAGCCGCCCGCGCCAGTGTCCCCACCGCGCTTCGGGGTCGCGGCCGGTGCCGACGGCCTTGATGCCCGAGTCAGGGCCGAAGCTCCAGGGTCGGTCGCCGAAGACCGGCCCGCCGCCGGAGCCATCGGTGTCGGGGGAGAAGGGACGACCGCCTCTGCTGCCACTGGAGCACGCGAAGAGGACGCGACCGTCTGCGCCAACATCGACAGCGAATTAAACCGGCGCCAACGATAACCACGCTGCGAAACAATGACAAAGACTGCAGAAGAAATCAACTTACCCTCGGATGCGCGGACAGCAGCCCTGGCCCTCTCGTGAGGTCCGTCTCCTCATACCCCTCGAACATGCGCGCTACCCGACCCACGATGTCAACGCGCGACAGCTCCTCTCCGACCACCAGGTGCGTGTCGCCTTGGGGGGCCGGTGTATTCGTGCATACGCTCAAGGTACGGTGCCAGCACTTGCATCTCCTCGTTCAACGGCAGGGAGGTCCACGTCTCGATCGTCCAGACGATCTCGTCGTGGAACACAGGGAGCTTGGGGACGAGATTGGTGGCGTAGAACCATTCCTTGTCCTAGCCCTTCAGTGACTTCTTCAGCGATACGTCGATGTACTCGCCCGACCGCGTACTCCGAAGGCACATGCAGGCGCACCTGTAATGTCGGCTGTTGCGAGCACCGCCCAGCCTCGTCACGTTGAAGAAGTACCTCCACAAGCTGGCGAGGAGGGATTCTGAGGAAGGCCTCACAGAGCGTGATGAAGATGGCAACGTGAATCACCCCATTTCGGATTGAGGTGGTGAAGGCCGACCCGGTAGAAGGCGAGGGGCTCGTGGAAGAACTCGCAGCACGGAAACCCGGAAGAAGGAGACGATCTGGTTTGCCGTGGGAACCGGAGCCGGCTGCTGCCACACCGCCCTCCAACTGATGGTTTCCCGCTTCTGGATGAGCCCGGCCTCTGCGTGGTTCCAAAGGTTGTCCTCCGACACGGTGGACGACTTCCACTCCGTGGCCATGGCTGCAGCTGTGACGGCGAGGAGGAAGAAGGCGAAGCGAAAGCAAACGTACAGGGAGAGCAAGAGCGCAACGGAAGCGAGAGCGCGAGGAAGATGAAGGCAGGAGCACTGGCAGAGTGGATTTCAAAATCCCCCCCTTCCGCCTTTATATTCGAGGGAGGCGGACGTCTGCCCCCTCGTTTCCCGGAGCATGACTCCACGAAGTGACGGGGAGTTACTCCCATGTCATGACGGGCGCCCGAACCGTCAGGCACCCACGGTCTCCGCACCCCGCCCACCGACGGGTGGACCCAGTGCAAACTCTTATTGCCTCCACCGGTCAACATGACATCCGCCCGCCTGCGCATGCCCTCCAGCGACGATTCGCATGGCGCGGCGGTTCAACTTTTGAGTACCAATACTTGTGCTCCATGTGGACGCGACGGGACCCAAACCCAAACACCGGGGCAGTCGATGGGTCGGCCGCCGAACCGTCCGGCCCGACCCCTACCCTCAGGCGACGATCACGGAGTATTTTCAATCCCCTTGGCCCATCCTAGGCGCAAATGTTGATCATGAGTATATGACTGGTCCGACCGATTCATTCAAGGCACTCACAACAGTGACTGGTCCGACCGATTCATTCAAGGCACTGACAACAGAAACCTGGCTATGAGCGAAGCCGGTCCTGACCCTCGACGGCCAAGAAATCCAAGTCCCGCCTGACCGACTCGAATCGTTCAGGAGCGAAGGGTACTCGTATCAAAACTTTAATTCAGACCCTCCGACCGACCCTACAGATCGTCCGGGGGCTCGGAGGCTACGCACTACGGGCGCGCACGCGCGCCCCCACCAGATCAACTTCGAGAAACAACGATTCAAGATCCCTCGACTGACCCTAAGGACCACCTGGGGGCTCAAGGGCTGCGCCATACGGGCACGCTCGCACGCCCCCGCAGGATCTACACAGAAGACCGATAGTAAAACAACTACAACAACGAATCAGACCCTCGGCCGACCCTCCTTTATTGGGTCTCGAAAGTGGAACCGTTGTATTGTAGCCTGACGAGAGGCATTAAACGCCGCACATTGATTAGCGCATGCGCATCACGTCATCCTGGCACCTGGCCCGCACCAGCATAGGCTGTCAGGTGTCACCTCAGCCGGCGGAGGCAATGAGAGGTCGTGTTGGGCCCACCCGTTGGTGGGCGGGGTGCGGAGATTGTGGGTGCCCGGCGGCTCGGGCGGCCATCATGACGTGGGATTTACTCCACGTCGCTTCGCGTCGTGCTCCAGGAAACATGGGAGCGGAACCGTCCGCCTCCCTCTGGTATAAAGGTGGCGGGGTGGATTTTGAAATCCACTCCGCCCGTTGCGTTTCCTGAGCCTTCTTCTTTGTCGCGCTCTTGTGCTTTCGCCGTCTTCGTGTTCTCGCGCTTGTTTGCCTCTTCTTTCTTCACCTCCTCTTCTTCGTCGTCATCACCATGGAGTGGAAAGCATCCATTGTCGATGAGGATATCCTCGAGAATCGTGCAGGGTCGGGGCTCTTCCAGAAGTGGGCCACCATCGGTTGGAGGGCGGTGTGGGGCCAGCAGGCTCCGGCCCTCACGCAGAATGAGATCGTCTCCTTCGTTCGTTCCACGAGTGCGGGCTCGGGCTTCCCAGCTTCGAGTTCTTTCGCAGGCTACTCGACTTCTACCGCGTCGGCCTCCACCACCTCAACCCGAACGGGCTTCTTCATGTCTCCATCTTTGTCACCCTCTGCGAGGCCTTCCTCGGCATCCCTCCACACTTCGAACTATGGAGGTATTTCTTCAATGTCGCGCGGTCGTCTGGCAACCATGCTAGTGGCTGCCGCTACGGGGGCACAGGGATTTGTCTCCGCAACACGCGGGCAGCGGAGTACATCAACGTGCCATTGAAGAAGTCGCTAAAGGGCTGGGACGAGGAGTGGCTCTACGTCAGCAACATCGCTCCCGGGCTGCCAACATTTCGCGACGAGATCACCATGATGCGTGACTCGTGGAACTCCGTGCCGTCGGCCGCCCAGGTGCAGGAACAGGCACCGCTCCTCCGATGGACCAGGGAGCTCCGAGGCACCAGGTTAACTGCCGTCAAGGTAGTCGCCCCCTTCGTGCAGCGTCGTGTGCTTCCGCTCCAACACCGCGAGCGGCTGATGTGCGAGTACATCGGCCTCCTGGGGATGCCACGCACGGAGCTCGAGAATCGGGTGGCGCACATGCTGGAGGGTTACAGGCCCGAGGACCTCTTCAGCGGGCCAGCGCCGTTGGCTACGCGTTTGAGGTTGAGTTGTTCTTTTTTGTGGTCTTCATTGTCGAAATTCGTAGTTGTTTTAGGCATAGTTTGAATTTGTCGTCGGTGTCGGTGCAGGTGGGCGCATCATCTTCTTCGTCCGCTGCAGCATTGTCGTCGCACCCCGCGGGCGTTTCTTCGTCCGCTCCAACATCGCAGCCAGCGGGTGCGTGGGACACTGGAGCGGGCGCCTCTCAGAAGAGGCTGAGGAGGCCCTCCAGCCGATCGAGGCTGTGGGGACTCGTCCGACAGGTCCTCGGCGGCCCCTCAGCCGACGCGAGCGGAGGTGGCCACCTTGGCGGCGCAGGCATCTGGTGAAGAGGCCTTGGTGCTCTCGTCCGGGGAGTCGGTGATGAGGACATCACTCTTTTAGATATACACAAAAGTCCTCAAATTAGTATTGATGAAACTCACGCACGACAGTTGAGATTAGAGGCAAGCTCGTTCCTAAACACATGTTTTCCTTCCTTTGAGAATAGGTTGCTACCTAATAATTTTGTCATGATTAAGAACATGGGAGAGAGTCAAGTCAAGCATGAAGAAGGACTTGGAGATGCTCAAGATCAGAACCGCACGTGTTCGAGTCTGACTCGTGTTCGAGTCTGACTCGGACTACAGGAGTAGCCTACACTAAAACGGATGCCCCAGTCTCTTACGAGCTCCGTTTTAGATGTTCTAGATATGGTTGGAAAGCTAACAAGATAAATTTCCAACGGCACTGGTCTCATCTCCAAATTCGACCAGAATCAGTAGGAATAGTTAAAATAATATGATGTCCAGAAACTGCCCCGGGTGCTGCCACACTATCTTTTGGCCTTTGGGCCGTGTATCTTTTCTAGGCCCATTAGTATTAGGATTTGCCCCTATGGTCATCCAAAACTCTATATAATCAGTATCCATTAAAGATAGGTTTTGATTAGTTTTTTTTTGTTATGAAACAGTTTTGTCGTTTGACAGTTCATTGGTTTTTCAACTTCGTGATTTAATTCAGATTTCACAATTGAGTTGCGTTCTTACTTCTTCTTGCTTGTGTTCTTCGATTCGTAGGCTGGCATTAGCCTTCTTGGCGAGGTCAATCGTATGTGCACGATTGATAACTAGAGGAGAAGTGGTGCTGCGATTGCGGGATTCGAATCATGTTAATTTGAGGCCGAATCGATTGTGTGTCGCATCTCCACCAAATCGAGAGTGATCACGACCTGACGGAAGATCAGGAGCCACGTACACATCAAGTGATATCAGAGCTTCAGGTATACCATCAGGTTTATATCTATCCTTGTTTATTTTGTATTCATCCTATCATCCACAGAAAAGCCGCAACACAAAAAAATTATTAGATCGTTAGGTGTTCCCTTGTCCAAGCCGTGTTTAGCCTTTGCATAATTTTATTTCAGAGTCCGTAATGTTGAGTTTGTGTTCTTAGTTTGTGTTTTGGTTGTTGGATTTCGTGATCTTTTTGTATCCATCTGTTTTCCTTCATCGTTCATCCACATCATTTCAGATCTGTTATCGTGTCACATCTGTTAATTATTTCTTTTGCATTGAAATTTTATCCCACCCACCCAACCCATATTTCGATCACAACCAGATCCACCCTTCGTAGATCCACCTCTCCATATTTCTCCACTGCTCAATCATCCACAAAAACATTCATAAAATTCACATCCAATTTGAAATCCAAAAATGTTTTCAGCCTTTCAAAAAAATCTGATTCGGAGATCCATCATTAAAATAGTCATAACTTTTGTTTTTGACTCCAAATTAGACATATCAGTACTTTTTGGATATCTACAGAAAATTTCCCGTTCTCTAACAATCCCAGATTCAACAAATTCAAAACAGAAGATTTTGTTTTTCGCGCTCTGAAATTTTAGCACAGATTTAACAAAAGTTCAAGATTTTCTCCGGGCCACATCTTTCATCATATTGATCTAAAATTTTGTCATGTACCACATTTTGTGCTTCTAGTTCAGAGAAAAATATCATAAAAATAAAATAAAAATAAAAATTTTAATGACCAAGAAGTCGAGAATTAACCTTTACTGATTTTTCAAGTGCTGAATAATTTGCTGATTTTTGGAGCCTTATCATTTGTCTTGTTGCTACCCTTTGATATCTTCATTCATATTCTTGTAACATCTGGATTTTTAATAAGATTGGGTCAGCAACTAGAACATAATACTTAGAACACTTATTCAATATTACTATCTGTTATAGAATTGTGTTCCACTAACCATTATTTCAGCCCTCCAAGCTCCAAATATCCACCTTGGATCAGCACTGCATTTGACTATGCAATTGTGGAATTACGACTCCCTAGTCTCTTCTGCCATCGGTTGTACCATTCTTTGCCTTGCATTGGTAAGAATCGTGTAAGAACTTGGTAAGTCATTTTCTTTTGCGAAATTTTCACCACCTATCTCACTGTAGTTGCAGGAATAATATTTTTTTACTGTCCATATGCTATTTATTTTTCTAACCATGACAAGAAGAAAAGGAGGTGAATACAATGTGAGCCCTGCTTTGCAAAGAGTCCTTGATAATTTCGAGCAAACTATAAAAAATGCATTGAGTTTTGGAACAATATGTCTAAGAGATGTAATCCACCGTAAAGAGATGTTGCACATGATCAAAAGACGCATAAGGTTCGGACCATTGCTACATCATCTCCTTCCACGAGTAATTATATTCGTTCATCTCTTCCTTTATATGATGGTTTTGATTCTATTAAATATATTATTTGGGAAAAAGAGATGGATAATCTATTTGGACAATACCATATTAGTGAAAGGAGAAAGCTTTTGAATGTTGGTCGTGCATTAGTTGATCATACTTTAACTTTGTGGCAACATTTAATTATAACAAAAAAATATCCTCAGACATGGAGTGATGCTAAAATTTTAATGAGAAAATTTTTTGTTGATACATCTTTGAAATCTATGTCCATTTGTGATGAAAACTCTTTAGAGGAGGAGCTTTCTACTGTGCCTCCTATTGCATCTAACATTTTGCAGGAAATTGAGATAAAACAGGAAGATGAAAGTGATACATACATGGAGAAAGAAGAGATACACAATGTTTCATGCATAGCCTAAGATGAGGCTGATGATAACATGCCAAAACGTATTGCTGAAAATGAGAAGAAACTTATTGAACATCAATCTACAAAAGGTGACAATATTTTTGGTGCACTGAAATTTTTTATCTATCCTACTTTTGTAAAGCAACCGCTAGTATCACCTTTTCTTCATTTATCTTTATCAATGTTTGATTTGTCCACTAGTTCTTGTGATAAGGAAAGGTTGTGTGCTGATATTTCTATTTATCCTATGCAATAAAAAGTGAATGAATACGATACTCTTAATTTTTATCTATTTACTAGTGCTGAAATTGAACATTTCACACCCATTACATGTGAAAATGATGAGCTGAAATTGCTATCTTCTCCAAACACTATGGGTTATATTGAATATGATTCTTTTCGTGACTTTGCTACAGTAGAGAGGATGATATTTTCTAAATCTGAATTGTCTTTGTTAACTAGAACCTATTTTTATGTTACAGGCAACTCTGATCATAGAGATGTGTTTATGGTGCATAGAGTTTATATTTGCTCAAATTTAAAATTCTCTTGCATGGTGAAAATAAATAATAAACTAGATGATAAAAATACAAAATGTCATTCCATGTCATGTTTATCTAGTTTTTCTAAGACAACTTTATGGCTTCGCAAAAGAATGATCTTGCTGATTTTTATGATAAAAATACTTCATTTGATGCTTTAGTGTGCAAAGATACCATGTTTGCATCCCGTGATCTTTCTAGCTATTTATGTTCTCCAGTTACTAACTATTTGCAGAAGTAACATGATAGCCAAGGGAGCAAGTTGAGGACGGCTTTCCATCAAGAAGGGGAGAATGATGAGATTATAAGGATCTTTGAGCCACTAAGTGATTGCGTTCAAATACCCCCATGGCCTTCGCCTTTTCATGCAGGTTGTAGAGCAAGGTGGAGTCGAGGTCCCGACAATGAACTTGAGTTAAGAACGACTCCAAAACAAAAAGAGGAGGATGATGAGGACATCTCTCCGTTAGATACACATAAGACTCCTCAAATTAGTATTGATGAAACTCACGCACAACAGTTGAGATTAGAGGTGAGCTCGTTCCTAAACACATATCTTTCTTCCTTTGAGAATATATTGCTATCTAATAACTTTATCATGATTAGGAACATTGGAGAGAGTTAACGAAAGCATGAAGGACTTGGAGATGCTCAAGATCAGAACCGCACGTTCGACCCCGAAGAAGATCCAAACAACTCGAGTTCGAGTCAGACTCGGACTCCAGAAGCAGCTTGCACTAAAACGGATGCCCTGGTCTCATACGAGCTCCGTTTTAGACGTTTTAGATATGGTTGGAAAGCTAACAAGATAACCTTTCCAACGACACTATTCTCATCCTGAAATTCGACCGGAGTCAGCAGTAATAGTTAAAATAATATGACGTCTAGAAACTGCCTCGGTGCTGCGACACTATCTTTTGGCCTTTGGGCCGTGATCTTTTCTAGACCCATTAGTATTAGGGTTTGCCCCTAAGGTCGTCCAAAATTCTGTATAATCAGTAGCCATTAAAGATAGGTTTTTATTAGTTTTCCTTTGTTATGAAACAGTTTCGTCGTTTGACGGTTCGGTGGTTTTCCAACTTCGTGATTTAATTCAGATTTCGCAATTGAGTTGCGTTCTTCCTTGTTCTTGCTCTTGTTTTTTGATTCGCGGGCTGGGATTAGCCTTCTTAGCGAGGTCAATCACGTGTGCACGGTTGATAACCATAGGAGAAGTGGTGCTGCGATTGCGGGGTTCGAATCATGTTGATTTGAGGCTGGATCGATTGTGTGTCGCATCTCCACCAAATCGAAAGTTATCACGACCTAATAGAAGATCGGGAACTACGTATACATCAGTCGGACACCGCTTTGGGCAGCGGGTCGGAGACCAAGTCCGATGACGCCCCCGATTCTTTGACAAAGAGGGCAAGGGTCAGTGATTCAGGCATCGTCACCGCTCCCAGCAATGTAGTCCATCCGGTGCTGCCCACAGTAAGGGTGGCGGCGGCGATTTCGCACGCCCCGACGGTGGGGCAGCAGGCGTCGGGCCTGGTCGTTCCTTTCCCGATCCGTCGGTCGAAGGCATAAGTTCTTGTCATTGTAATTTATACTTTGAAACAAACCTGACGTAAGTGCTGGACTTATCTCATTTGTTTCAGGGCATCGACGGCTGTCCCTGCTGCTGATCCTGCGCTGAGGAGCATGCAGACGATCGACGGAGGGGGTCTGGCACCTCGGCGACGGCAACTGAAGAAGTTTTGCAGCCTCCTCCAATGCCCCGCCATGTCCAAATCCTCCACCCCAGGGTCCGACGATCGGCGCGCCGGCAATTGAAGAAGTTTCGCGGTCTCTCCCGACTGCTGTCGACGAGAGTCGGGGTGAGGCCGTTGACGCGGATGTCTTGCAGCCTCCTCCCTCAGGCACTCATGCCGAGGGCCGAAAGGGGGCTGCCGTTGAAGAAGCTGCACTACCTCCCCCGGCCACTGGTGCCGAGGGGGCGATGACGTCGCGGCCGGGGAAGGCGATCAAGCGCCGACCCCGAGTGCTGCAACCAAGGGGGCGCCCAGGGCCCGAGTCCACCACCCACCCACGAGGAGCCGTCGGACGTGACCCCGACCACCACCTCCGACGGTGCGAGGGAGCCGACTCCGGAGGCCGACACCGCGAGGGGCCCGAGGTTGTCGTCTCCACCCACCCAAAAAGGCAGTCCGGCGGAGGTAGGCGAGGAGACAGCGAAGGCCCCCACCACGTCGGAGGCCGAGGTGGCCGTCACCGGGCCTTCGCCCCCGGGCGTCTGGGCTCGGAAGCGGCGGTCCCCCCATCAGGCGAAGTGGTGGCGCAAGCCCGGCGTCACTATGACAACAAGGTGTGCGGGGTCTGGAAGGTCGTTTACTCGGTCGGCTCGGACCTGAGCAAGATGCTCGACGAACTGGCCGTGTGCTGGGATATCCTCAAAGATTCCGCTCTGCACAACTCCCGGGTAAGTCATAAGTACTTAGAATTTTACTGGTATGAACCTTTGCTGTCTGCAACGCTAAGTCATGTGCTTCACAGGAGGTTCTCTTCCAGTCGTTGAGTCAGCCCCCGAGTGACCCCGGGTTGGAGGCTAAGGTTCGGCTCTCCGTCGGGAGCTGGACCAAACTCGGGCCGACTGGGACGCACCGAAAGAGAGTGCCCTTCGACTCCACCAAGAGGTCAAGGCCACACGGGAGGCGGCTCGGGGAGAGGCCCAGGCGGCTCCGTAAGAGGCCCGAGCGGCTCGAGAGGAGTGGAGCAAAGTGTCCGCCGAACTCGCCTCCGCCATGCACACCGTCGCAGGTAAGTTGCTTACCTTTTCGACCCCTGCTTCTCGACCCCTCCCTCCTTAGGAGTTAGGAGCTGAGGGTGGTTGCTTCCCAACCCCTCCCTCCTTCGAGCGCTCGACGACGAGAACAGTACTGACGTAGTTGGGGATGGCCATAAACTTGGCGCAGCAGGGTCGGCCGAGGATGGCGTGGTATGTACCGATGAAGTCGACCACCTCGAAGGTGAGCCTCTTGGTCCTGAAGTTGTTGCGTTCACCAAAGGTGACCGGGAGGTTGATCTGTCCTAGGGGTACTGCGTGGTCCCCGGGGATAACTCTGTGGAACGGAGCGTGGCTCGGTCGAATGTCCGACCTTAAGAGCTTCATGACATTGGTGGTCTCGATGTAGAGGATGTTGAGGGCGCAGCTGTCTTCCATGAAGATTTTTGTGAGGCACATGGTGCCGATGATGGGATCGAGCACGAGAGAAAGACGCCTCGGCTGCGGTATGCGGTTGGGGTGGTCTGACCTATTGAAGGTGATGGGCGCTTCCGACCACATGAGGTAGGTTGGGATGGCGGGGTTGGCGATGTTGACTTCTCGCCAGGTCAGCTTCTGGCAATGTCGAGGCTCGTACGCCAATGGCCCACCGAAGATCATGAGGCAATCCTCAGGCTCGGGGAAGGCGGTGTCGGCGTTGCCCTTGGCGTCCTTCTCTAGAGGGTCGGGTCGTCGAGCTTGCTGGGAGTTGGGGTGAAGGCCACTCTTCAGGAACCGCTTTATCAGATGGCAGTCCTTGTATAGGTGCTTGACCGAGATCGAGTGATTCGGGCAAGACTTTTCAAGAAGCTTCTCGAAGTTGTGCCGCAGGTGAAGGCATTGATGACGTCGGCATCGTTCACGTCGGGCATCTCGTTGTGTTTGCGAGAGAAGCGCTGGATGTAGTTGTGGAGTGACTCAACGGGTTTCTGCTTGCAGTTTTTTGAGATCCCAGGAGTTACCTGGCCGAGTGTAGGTCCCCTGAGAGTTACCGACGAAGATTCACCGGAGGTCGGACCAGTTGCAGATGCAACCAATTAGCAGGTTTTCGAGCCACCCTCTGGCCGAATGGGCCAGAAAGAGTGGCAGGTACTGTATGTCGAACATGTCGTTCGCTTCCCCCGCTCGGCAAGCAAGGCGGTAATCTTCAAGCCCGTGGGTTGGGTTGGACTCACCGGCGTATTTAGTGATGTTTGTCGGCGCACGGAACCGGGCCAGAAATCTTGCTCGGCGAATCTCCATCACGAACGCCCGGTCTCCGAGAGTAGTCGTGGTTGCGCCGGTGGTTGTAGCTGAGGCGGCAGTCGTGGTAGTGGTCGGGAGATCACTTCCGACGGGACTCGGCGTAGCTATCGCTTTTGGCCTGCCTTCTAGCGTCGATGGTGTGGCGGGCGTCGCGGTTCTGTCTGAGCCACTATCGAACGGACAGTGCCAGAGGCGAAGGGTCTCACGTCTCAGTCCGACCACCGCGGCTGTCGTGGGCGAGGCCGCGCTGCTCGGCGCACCAGCATTGACAGCTCGTACCTCAGACTGTTGCGATCGGAGCGATGGTTCTTGTTGTTGAAGCGCGCCGTAGAGGTAGACGCGCAGACGATCGTGGGTCTCTTTGAGCATGAGATTGTCCGGCGTGACGGCTTCATCGAGGACGTAGGCCGCCGCCGCCACATTCTCGACGCGGCTGTCGAAGAGAGGCGTGCCACCATCTATGATCTGCTGTAGGTGATTCGAGCGCGGGCTCGGGCGCCGCCACTCGCCGTGGCAGCATCTTAGCCTGGGTTGTCGGCCCCTAACGTAACAGCTTTGCACCGCAGGGCTTGCTCGATGATGAAGATCGCTTGGTAATGCGGAGACGTGTCGCCGATTGGTGATTTGCCGAGAGGTGTTTCCTCCGTGGCCTTGGGTGTCTGCAGCATGAGGCACTCCCACGCCTGATCGTGACCCAGCGCCGTACGAACTCGACGACGGTGGGCCGCACGCTTCTTGCATGGGATCCAAAAATGAAGCTTGCCGCCTTGGTCGGCGATGAAATCCAAGCTTCCGAAGCAGAAAGCTTGGCCGGCAGTGAAGATGGGGACGCGCCACGACCGGCCGTCTCAAGTGACAGCGATCGCGAAGCTCCCATAGCGGAGGTGGGAGACCGAATCCTCTCCTACCAAGGTGAAGATCGAAGCCATCGACAAAACAAACCAAAAACGCACAACGAAAGACCCCTTCCTGGCGTGCCAACTGTAGGCATTTCACCCATCGGCACAGTACAATTTTCCTATTAGGAGAGGGATTCGGTGCGCTCTTCGTTATCGAGGTGGGATAGTCTATGAGAGACTCATAGGGTTAATCTGGTTCGGGTTACCACGAAGGTGTAATACCCTATATCTAGGAGAGAGTGTGTGCGTTGTATGATCTCGAAATAGGGTTACAATGGCGGAAAAGTTCTTGCTCGAGCAAGAACCCTAGCTCGCATATGTGGACTATATCGCTAAAACTTGAACTTGTCGTCTAGTTCCCCGGTGCCCCCTTTATATAGGGGTCGGACCGGGGTTACAAGATTTGGAGCCTACGAAACCGAATAGCCCTTGTCGGGTGGAGCTGCAATCTTCTGAGAGGTTGATTCTCTGGCGCCTCTGAGCGTCAGAGCTGCTTGTCGATGTACTTCGTCCTTCCTTTGTTTAGAGCTGGGGGACAAAGGTTGCTTTACCGTCTGCTTTGCCGCCCACTGTATTGATTTAGCTGTTGCTGTACAGTGTCAGAAATCTCTGCAATTGCCAAGGACTGGTTGTTGAGGCGGTGACCAACTCCGAGGTAAGACGAATGAGGCGATTAGCTGGCCTTCAGGCGGCCAGGTTTCGTCATTATGCAGGTCTTCGAATGAGCCCAACCCTGGGGGTCGGACGGTGTCTTCTGGTGCTCCTAACCTTCGAGGGTCGGGGCAGTCCTTTGTGGGCCATGAATTAGCTTGTGGGCCGTAGTCCTTAGCTGGACCTTCGTATTTTTCCTGGAGCCGCATGTATCCGGAGTATATGATCCCGACAATAAGCTTGTCTGAGACTTGCCGACGGGAGCACGAGCTCGGCCCCCATTGCCACAGAGCGTTCCGAGCCATCCAGCAGCGCAGAACGGAACGCCACACCTTCGTCTCACTCAGCCCTATGTTCCCGTTGCTTCTCCCGTTGGATTTCCCTTGGATTTTGAAGTTTTCCAAACTTGGTATTTTGAGGCTGCCGGCCGAACCCCGGCCAAATCCAACCTCCATCGGTGAAAATCCTTCGATTCCATTCTAATTCAAGTGATTCAGCTCCCCACTTGTCTGTTGAGCTCTCATTTTCAAAATATCAACTAATTTATAAATAGTTTATGTTCACTGTTTTTTATGAGAATCGCATAATCATTTATTTTGAAGTTTTCATTGCTAATCATTTAATAATTTTTAGTAAAATTCATTCTAGATTGCTAAACTAAACAAACTCAAAATTTATAGGAAGAATTTTAAATAATTTTTTTGGTGGAAATTTAAAATTATATGCATCCATCCAAGCTATAGAAATACAAACTGTTTATGTAATTTTATTTAAATTTTTTCACGTAAATTTTAGGTACCTAAAAGGTAGTCAAATATGTTGCTAAAAATTTGTTAAGTGTTATACTTTGTTATAAATTAGCAATCTGGGAAGAATTTTTATTAATACTTTGAAGGCTGATGGGTGCGTTGCAGGTTTTCAGGTTCTTCAACTCTTGGCGCGGGCATCCATTGTTTGTGCTTGGCGATATCATGAAATGAGGACATCAAAATGACAAGAACTCTAAATGACAGAAAAATACAATCTTGCAGTCAGTCCTTGTGTTGTTTTCTTAATGAGAAAGAAAAAAAAGTACGTGGAAACAAAAATATTAGATGGTAGTACAGTACATCGGTAGATGTGTCCTACAAAAAAAAGCAATGCAAATCGTACATTTCTTTCAAGTGCTCATGAAGTTGCATTTTTTCTTTGAACAATGAGCAGGAACACTGCTCTTTCACTAAAGAATAAAAACAGAAGTACATGAAGAACAAGACTTGTTTAGGAGCTTTTTACATGACTGGAAATACAACCTTTAGAAAACCTAGCCACATCAGTCCATCTATTGCTCTCTGCTACTGTCAGCATATGCTAGCTCTCTGAGCCTCATTTCTTCCTCGATCATATGGAAGACTTGCTGCAGCTAAATTGCTTGCTGTTGGAAGATTTTGGCTGAAAATAAAACGCCCCTTGGGCCATTCAAAATGACTTTTCTTCAGCAATGTCAGGTCACAAAATAAGGCATCCATGAAAATAAAACACAGCACTGTCTTTCAAACCATTAGTTCCTGCAGACCTAGCAACTAGCCAGCACTGATCCTTTCAGTTTCAACATAGGCAGCATGCTTGTAAAAGTATGCTCCTTCATGCCCAGGGCTGGTTGTGGCCGAGAGAGAAAAAGAAGAATGCAGCTTCCATGACAAAATATTCAATCAATTGCCAAAAACAACTATTCGGAAATAAAGCCCTGCACCTCATTGTCTAGAATCGACAGGCGAGCAAACAATGCACCAATAAAACAAGACAACAGAAGGATAAGCAGCAGCAAAGAAACATTCCATTGACCATCGGGAAGTGATTAGAAACAGAGCAAGTAGATGCTTCCTGTTCCTCTTTTTTTTTTTCCCTCTCTTCCACCCCAAAAGGTCATTGTTCTACGAAGCAATACACAGTTGATATACATGGAGATGGAGTTGCAACAAGGCTTAGTCGGAGCAGCAGTAATGACTTGACAGCGGCATGCTTAGTCACTGTTGATGGCCATCAACAAGAAACTTTAGCAACCTGCTTCTTCGATCTGCTCCACGGCACCGGCACCTCCATGGAGATCCTCAGATGCCGAACCGATCGATCAATCATCAAAAAGTCAAGGCAACTGCTTGACCTTAAGCAGAAAGTGAACGCTCCTCACACAGGAAGAAAATTAAATAGATAATAATCCTTGTATACAGAATGGATAATTCAGTGTAGGCTGGCTGTAACTAGAAGGCATGGCTGCAGATTTTGAAAACCATAATTCATCTAGACAGAAGCATATGGTTATTAGCGGTCATGAACATGTTGACATGGGTTTCTTCAATAAAAAATAATTTAAAATTCAGGAAATCAGATAGGAACACATCTGTCATTGCACCATTGTAGTGAAAAATAGAGAGTAAATGTTGCAGATTGAATTTCAGGAAATCAGAGAGGCACATATTCTGTTGTACCTCACAAGCTAACATGGTTTCTGAACAATGATAAAATTAAATGGAAACTTGAATCTGGTGACAGTACTAGGCCACCTGCAAAAAGGCTTAAAGTTTATAGTATGTAAGTATTGGGCCACCCTTAGTTAATAATGGACTACATACATAAGCACACCAGCCACTGTGGATCACTAACATTGTAATGTCGAACTCTATTTATCAGCCATATTGTCATATTGCGGAGGAGTCCAGTTTTGACTCCAAGTTCAATTGCTAGTGGACCTGCAAAGAATACGACATGGTTCCAAGTTATTGCCTCGATGACATAAAAAATTTAGCACATAGAACTGACAGATAACATGATACTAGTATCAGATACATAATTGTTTTGACAATGAATAGTTTAAAACCTACAGATCATGTTAGCAAGGTTAGATGCATCACCAAATAATTCAACGAATTCGAAGGTCAACACATATATACAAGTAATGTAAAAACTGATACGACCAGTGCCTCACAACAGCAACATTATGTACAAGGTTTGATTAGACAAGTCAATAGTTTTTTACTTCGTCAGCAAAGAGTTTCCTTTGAAAGAGATTACCATCCTTACTGATGCTAAAATAGTTGGGTCCATCCACGTAGTTCCAGATGCTGATGAGCGTGAAAAAGGTGTTGATGCTAAAATCAAAATACTCGGTCCAGGATGGAGCTGGTACAGATTTGTGGCGTCCTGGGGTCGTCGTACTTGAACAGAAGGAGGCGGAGCAGTAGTGCCAGCGCACGAAGTAGACAATGCGGCAGTACGGTTGCAAATGTACCGGCGGCGAGGAAGAAGAACAGCGCCCCTGCAAGGCCGTCCTGCGTGCGCCCCTGTCATGATAGTGTGGGGATGCGACGGAAAGGCGACGCCGGATTCGTATGACGCCGCCGCGAGAAGGCGATGAAGATCGGAACGCGGTAGGTCACTAGGTTGTCGATTTGTTCATCCGCAAGATCTGGATCCGTCGACAATAATCTGGGGTTATTAGAACTAATCTGGAGAGGTTGTTGTTGTAGGCACGGGATTTGGGGGAGGGGAAGCGAATCTGTTTTGATACAAAATAGCGCGCGGGAGCTGCGAGGTTGTTTGGCTGGCGTATATATATATATATATATATATATAACTTTTTCAGGTCATATGGTTGCATATAACTATAAACTTTCATCAAATTATTTGGCATAAATTTGAGCTACCAAAAACCTAATCGAATGAGCTATTAAAAGTGTGTAAGTACTATTTAAGATGCAAAAAGGAAAATTTGCTCACACTAGAATCTGATCCCTGGCATCCGAGATAGACTCATGCACATGCTAGCCAACTAAGCAACTGGATGTGTTGCATATACAATGTGGTGCATGTTCTTTTTATACTTTGATAGCTAAGTGATCAGTGATTCTACGTCCCAGGTCATCGTTTATATGTAATTATTAGTCACATTAGTCGAAATAATGTTATTTTAACTATAATCACACCAATGATATTGACGTGACTAAAACGGTAAATCGGTATAGATCTTAAAATTTTAGTTTCTAACGAATTTTTTTAAAATACTAATTAAAAATATTAAATAAAAAAAAACTCCGCGTACCAATCAGGCTCCAAAACGCCAGGGTTCACGGGTCAACCAAACGAAGCCGTAACCGCCCCAACGTCACGCTGTCCGGCGGGCCCCACACAGGTTTCCTTGTTTCCAAAGGCCTATGGACTACGGTGGTGCGCGTCGCCGTCCTTGAATCACCCGTCGGCAGATTCGTATATCCCGAAAGCAAAACCAAACGCGAGGGGAGAAACCCACCCAACGGGCCGCCGCACCACCCACTCCACCCCGCAGCCGGCGAGCAGAGGAGGAGGACGAGGAGAGAGAGGATGGGGCAGTGCCCGTGCTTCGGGTCGTCGGAGCGGGAGCGCGCGGCGGCGGCGGAGGCGGACCGGCTTGAGGCGCAGGAGGCCCGCGCCAGGGCCGCGGAGGCCGCGCAGCGGAGGTACGGCTGGCTTCCAACCGTGATAACTTGCATCCTCTCATCCGTTCTTGGCCTTCCGGCTTGTCCGACTCGGCCCTCCTCCTCCCCTCTTCCGAGTCCCGCCTTACGTTTCGTTCTTCCGGCGGCGGCGGCGGCGGCTCCCGTCTTTTCTGATGATTGGGATCGGATCGGGACGGTCTAGGTTGTTGGATTGCGGACGAATTGACCGTGGTTGATCGGGGGGCAACTCGTCAGGGCCGGCAGAGCGGATCCGCCGCCCCCTTCAGCTGTGTTGTGAGGTACTACTACAAGGGGCGTCACTGTTGCCGCGTTGAACAGAGTTCTTTGATCAGGAATACAACACCTTGCTTGCGCTCGTGGCAACGGCGTGTTCCCTGGACGCCGCATGGTTACATGCGGCTGCTGCAGCATCAGGAGAAAAAAAAAAAAGGGGGTCTTGCTAAGAGGCAGGCAGGTACGAAATGGATTGGCCCAGGCTCATGCGAGAGAGGTTCTACATTTCCTTCAGATCCTCAAAACTTTGCATATCCCTTCTGACCCTTTCTCGTTCAGGTTCTTGACGCGGACTCTGTTCCACAATTCCACCCCAGACGTCTGATTTGTATGCCCTCTTTTTGCTTAAGACGTCTTGATTACAACAACTGGACCTTGCTGTACTGTTGAGATGCCCATGTTGAATACTCCTACTTGGAACGGCTTTTCCAAAAGATTCTAATGGATACATGTACTTTTGGGTTGTAGCTTGCTCCACCTTCAGTTGTCGTCTTGTGTAATGCCAAGTAGGCCTATGAGGAGGCGTCATAGTCAGATAGGAGTACATTTATTAGAATCACTTTTTTGCTGATAATAATTTATACTCTTTTCAATGCATTTTGGTGCTTGGTTTTAAGGAAAAAAAAAGGAAAAGGGAAACCATCTGATTCTGAGCTAGAGAGAACTCAATCTTGGTTCTTGGTTTTAAGGAAAAAGGAAAAGGGAAACCATCTTATTCTGACCTACCTCTGTCCTAGTTGTGACTGAATTTTTTATCAACCTGTAGACAGGAGGAGTACGAAAAATCAGCAGCCGGACGAGCGGCAAAAGCGCAGATGAAAGCTATGAAGGAATCCAAGACAGCAAACCAAGGAGAGCCTGTTCTTAAGGTACAGTGTTTCACTCTAATCGGATTGTATCATGGTTTCTTTTTACACCTTACAAGAAATGAACTTTCTTTATCGAGGGTATTTCTCTTATATATAATCTCTTGACCATGCAGTGGCAGATGGGATCATAAACATTAGCTATGACGATTAGCGTACCTTGGCATGTAAGTATGCAAAACCATGTCCAAAGTCTTCCATTTCGATACCGTGATGCAGTTTCTAGTCAGAACTGCACTGTTTGACAGCTGCTGTGTGTCTAAGCAAGTTTTTGCTGATTTTACTAATATTTGACTGCTGAAATGGAGTATAATCAATTACTGCATATATTTGATATGCAAATTGGACAGAACAGTAAGATTAAACTAGCTCCGCTATAGGTCGTAGTTGCAAAATGTTATAGATATTGTGTTTGTCTACCAACTACCATTAGAAGGGGAGTCCTAGCGCAGCAGTAAAGCTGCTTCCTTGTCACCATGGGGTCATGACTCACGAGGTCGAGCTGGAAACAACCTCTTGCATAAATTCAGGATAAGGCTGTGTATAGACCCGAAGTAATCGGACCATTCCTTGGACCTTTTGCAAGCAAGAAGTATGTGCACTGGAGTTTTTTTTTTTTTTGGATGGACTCCCGTGAACTAGATATGAATCCGTCCTCATAAATGAGGAAGCTGAAATTTAATTTCCTCTCACGATGCACTTTCTTGTGCCAGTAGATAGAACTTTTTGGAATCAGAAAGAACATATGCTTGATATTCAGTTCTCTCATTTGAAAATATTGTGGATTCTTATGCGAGGGAGCTGGTATCACGAACTAATTAGTACCTTTATTGAAATTAAAATTAAGGAATTTATTGCAGAATGGATCTAGTATTACCTTCACTTCCAAACCTCTGTGCACCATATCTACATTCTGAGAATTTTTTTAGTATGATTGCAATCTTTGTTTTACATATTCATTTTGCACCCTTTCAGGACATTCTTGTGGTCCGTGTTCACATCTGATTTCCAAAGGATGAAGAATTGTCTGTGGTCACCTTCTTGCCTGTGATTATTATGCATAGTTTTTTTCAGTAATCTGTACATCTGTTTTTCACCATCGGCCACTGTACATACTATCTAGAGGTTGTCGAACCTCAGTTACAAATTCATGTTGTATAAACGAACGTTGTACATTTTTATAAAATGGTAGCAGTCTGGCAGTATTAACATAGTGAATTTTACTAATTCTCAAAATTCATAAAAGTTGTATTCGTAACATGCTATCAATCTCTCTAAGGTCTTTTCTCACTGTATTATGGAGTATAAATAATTTGAAAATTTAGATTGATAGCTGATAATTATTACTAAAAGGGTTCAGATGTGTTTATTTTTCATATCTAAAACCATAGATCGACCTTTGCAAAGGTGTGAATCAAATGTTACTAGTCAAAGTAGAATGTTTATTCATAACAAACTGAACTTTCAAATATATCAATTTCATTTTACGCCCTCCAAATTTCACCTAAATATAGATAACCCCCTAATTAAAATTGAGTTTACTTAACCTCAACATTTGCCTAACTAGTCAAAAATTTCCTTTTCTCTCCCATCCAAAGGGTTATGTTGACATATACTCTAAGTGAAGGCGATTTGCTGACTTGACCTGACACATGCATTGCAAGGAAGCGTCTTCATAAATTTTGTAAGTTTGCAATCATACTAAAAAAATTCTCATCAATTTTCCTTTTCTCATCAATTTTGTAAGTTTGTCCTAATTGCTCTTCTTCGACACGATGATATAGCATCCTCATAAATCTCCAGCCATGTGAATAAACCCTTATCGAATTGTGTCCAAAACCTCATCTTGAGCCCAATTTCATCATATAAGTCACTTTGGATTCGAATGAAAAGGTGAAAATGAGATGATTTTAATAAATATGATTGGTAGCTTGGGCCAAACACAGAGGAAATAAACGAACTTAATAAAACAAATAATTGTCCTCTAAACCTTTCAAAATAACAAGTTAGGGTATGTAAAATGTTTAGACACAAAAGTACCATCAATATTAGTTGATCAATTTCATTAATATATTATGAATATGACTGATACCATTTTCTTTAATTGTTTCTAGGTTAATGTTATGTCATCTTGCTTGTTAATCTATTTTTGTTCTCGCCAGCTGTAGCACTCATTTTATGGCTTGTGCCATCACCATGTCATAAATCCTACATACATTATCTAATTATGATGTGTTCCTAATTTTATAATTAATAGAAATTTGTTTAATCATTAACAATTGTTAATTATAAAATTGTAAGCTCATTAGAAAATTTTATCAATCAAATGTTTAGCAAATTTATATGCTTGATTTTTTTCAACTTTTTATATAATATAGTTGTCATATTATCAATGTTTTAAATTTATAAGTCAGGATATTCATTTTTTAGTTT
>BCLF01000113.1:208106-234867 GCA_001602275.1 Zoysia japonica | reverse complement strand
CATAGATTTTAGGTCTAATTTTGATTCAGCAATTGATTTTTAGATTTTGTGATTTAGCCATCATTTTTTGAAAGCTAACCTCAATTGTACCATAAATTCATTAAGTGACTCTAACGGTGTTAACTTTTTGTGTAAAAAGACAAGATTATCCTTTGTGATTAATTATGGACAGAATTTGATCAAAATTTCAAATTTTGAAATTTTTGAAATGCTGAAACATGAATTTGAACTTTCAAACTTTTGAAATCTAAATTTTAATTCTAAAAGTTTTGAAACTTGAATTTCAAAATTTCAAAATTTCAAAATTTGAAATCTGAATTTAAAAATTTTAACTTTTCAAAATTTTGAAACCCGAATGTGAAGATTCCAAATTTTCAAAATTTTGAAATTTGGATTTTAAATTTTCAGATTTAAAACTTATATGAAAATTTAAAATTTTATCAAATTCTGGCCCATTTTGAATTTTGACATAAAATTAACAAAACTAGGGTATATGCACGAAGGATAATTTTATCTTTTTACACTAAATGTTAACACCTTTAGAGTCATTTAACGGACTTATAGTTCAATTGAAGTTTGCTTTCAAAAAGTGATGGCTGAATCATAAAATTTGAAAACCAATGACTGAATCACAATTAGATTAAAAATCTATGGCTGAAACACAATTGCCCCTTTTCCTTTCCAAACAACATCAATATTTAAAAAATACAATCTTCTGATCAATGTTCCCGCGCATTCGAACCTTCGATGCTGGCTCAGACACGCCGCCTCGGTGTCACACCCCAAATTTCTAAACCATCCTTAATGAGTATCACATGCATGTTAGGGATCAAATTCCTTTCTAAGCTCCTTAAATTCAAATTTTGAACTCAAATCAATGAAGCAAATGATCATCAAATTGACCATTGTTAAGGAACTCCCTTTTTTCCAATATAAATGTACCAACGTTTTCCAACCATAATCAACTAGATCACATGATAGAATTTTACAGATTTTTCTAAGATTTTACTAAGTCTTCTAAGGTCCTAAAAATTCGAGCAAAGTTAAAACGTTAGCATTTTCAGAATTTCTAAGTTTAAATCTATGACGAATCTGAACTTGGTGTAAAAACAAAAGTTGTTCATCACATCCTATTCTGGTAACACAAAAATTGGCAAAAATTTCATAGCTAAATAAGGTATCATTTTCAAATTTCTCTTCAGCACTAAAATCCTGTTAGTATGCCGGACTAGTCCGAACTGGCCGGTGATGTAGACATCATACCTTCTGACGAGGAGTTCAATGAAAATATTTACGCACAGTGGATTCGGACTGCAGAATAGTTCAAACTTGCAACGACAGCCACGACTTCATATGAAATCTAATTTGGGTGTTTAAGTACATTCTGGAAGCTCATGAAGTATACTTTTGAATGGATTCGTCCCCACCTTTATAACATCTCAGAGTCAACACCAATCATCGTTTAATATAGACGGTGTTGCGTCAACCAAACTTGGGCTGTTGGCCTTTGAGGACGACCCCAGCACAGCCTGGTCGTCCTCCACCTTATTTAAAGGTCCTAGCCGCCACAAAAAATACTTAGGTTTTCTTTTGTTATAATTTAGATCTTGTGCAAACTTTCTGATCTTCAGTTGTGTCCAATGACCACCTGTTAGACAGCTTTTGAGAACCTAACATTTGAGATATTTCTGGTTGGCCACACCTTGTTCTTGCTTGTTCTTCGATTGCTTATAAGAACCGAACCTCGTGTTCAAGTTGATCTTGCTATCCAGCAGCACGGTCAATAACCATTCGAAGTTAGTTCAGTGATTACTAAGACGCACATGACATGTTCGTTTGCAGTCGGATCGTGAGGGTCGACTCAACTAAATCGATAGTTATCACCTCACCGAAAGATCGGGCACTCAACTCCTATCAAGTGGTATCAGCTTCCCAGGTTGTTTGGTGAGATCTACCTCTCTTTTTTGTAGTTTTATTCATATTCCCCCTGTCCACATAAAAAGCCGACAAAAAAAATTTTGAATCATTTCTGCTGTCCTAGACCTTCAAGCTTGTGCATCATTCTTTTTAGTAATTTGCGTTGTTGAATTCATAGTTGCATCATCGTGTCATATTGCTGGTCTTAGTGTTTAATCCATTAGAGTTTAGAGTTTTTGTCACGTCCTTGGCTCATATCTATAATAGAAGGAAGAAATCAATCCAGATTCGAGTTTGCTGCAAATAACAGATTCGGTTACCAGATTTTGGTGCAGAAGAAAACAACCATATCTGCATGATCTGTTATTTGTTTGGAATGTTTTTGCACAATCTGGAAAGGTCTGTGTTATCTTTCCAACGGATTCACACTTGCCAAAAAAATTCACCCGAGCACGTCGCAATCACGAAAGAGATCTAACATCTGCTATCTGCATTTTTTATCTCTGTTTTCATTCCTTGCCAAAAATAAAACAGAGCGAGAGAAAAATAGAAAAGAAAAGAAAGGAAAGGAAAAGAAAAAGATAAAGAAGTAGCAGAAAAACGAAATAAAAGAATCAAGCCAAAAAAAAGAGTAAATGTGAGAGTTATAGCTGCTTCTGTTATGAGTCTTTTGCATCATTTGTGTGATTACCTTTGTGTCTAGGCTCGCGTCTCTAGCAGGGTTTAGCCTAGGACCAGCACTGTGCCGTCGTTGAACACTTGAACATTGCATTTGCTGAATTGAGTGTGCTAACCCTTGCTACAAAGTGAAATTATCCTAGCTCCACAAATTTTCACAGCAAATAAAGTCTGTGTCCCTGGCAATCGCCCCACCAATCTTCGCTGGTTGACAATGTTGGTTGCAAATCACACCTATTGGTTTGGTAAGAAAATGTAAGAACTTGGTCACGCAAGCTTGAAAGAAATCAAGTTGGACACAACCTAGCTTGTTGTCAATTTGTTTTGCTATTTACTAAACATGATAAGCACAATCAAGAAAAAGAGAGCTGGTGGTTTACACCCCCATCAAGATGTGCTGATACTTCAACATGAGGTAAATGATGATATTTTTTATGTCATATGTTCATCAATACTTTCTTTTGCTAGTAAAATTTGATCCTCATGCATACATTGATTGGGAGCTGAACGTAGATAAAGAATTTAATGAACATGACTTGTCTGAAAAAGAAAAGATTTACATTGCCTCAAGTGTTTTGACTAAAAGTGCTTTGCTTGAATGAAAATATATTTGTAGGCACAATAAAATTTTAGAATCTTGAAAAGAATTTAAATGTCATTTTAGAGATGTGTTTATTCCAGCATATTATGCTGATCTTTTGCTTGCCAAATTAGATAACTTGAAGCAGTATAGTATGACTGTTAAAGAATACTTTCATGACTTTAAGGTTTGTGTCATGTTTGGTGGCTTAGATGAATGCCAGGAAGATACAATGAGTATATTTATGAAAGGTCTCAATTTTGAAATTCAAATTTTGCTCATCTTTAAAACTTACTACTCAATCTCACATTTATATTTGCTTGCTTGTAATGTTGAAAATCAACTTTTATCATCTAAAGATACAAGCATGAACAATCACCATCACAAAATGTGTGAAATGTGTTGCTGAATTGCTTTTGTCACAGAGAGAATGTGATAAAGAAGAGTTGTATGACACTATATCTCTTACTAAAAAAGCACAACTAGATAGAGAGTACTCGTTTGTTTCTTGTCCTATGCCTAACATCTTGCAGAAGAGTGAGCAGAAGTCTGAACGAGACATTGAGCTACTTGAGGAAATGAAGGATATGAATAATGATGCTTGTGTGGTGCCCACTACAATAGAGAGTAAGAAACATGATACACATTATGAGTCCCTCACCACATCTGAATACTCTCATGCTGCTTGTGCTGAATTGAAATTACCCACTGTTCATACTAGTATTTTGCAATGCTCAGTTGAGCCTTCAGTGATTTATACTTTGCCACGAAATGCACATTTCGCTTATGATTATAACAAGTTGTGTGCATAAGTTTCTTTAATTCCAAAAACACAACTAGTGCATGATGTTCAAAATGTTGGTATTGAGTACACGCATGCTGAGGATAGCCCTTTTTATTGCACTAATATTAGTGAGAAAAAGTTGGAGCTCAAATCTTCTTTAACTTTTTTAGGTTATATTGAATTTGATGTTCCTTGTAACCTGAATTATTTAGATAAAAGATTATTTCAGAATTGCAGGTTGCAATATTTTAACTATTGTGTTTTTCATGTAATTTGCAAATATGATGACATTGAAGATTTCTTAGTGTCTAAAGTATTCATATGTACTAATCTGAAATACCTTTTTGAAACGAAAAAACACGATCAAACAACATCATGCACTAACACTAACAATGCTTTGCAAAGTTTCTCTACTTTTGTGAGCTATCAACAGGAACAGCTCATGAAGCAGGAGAAATTGTTGTTATGGCCTAGCTACGTGCTTATCACTTGTCCCAATATGACAACTAGAAATTTTGCTGACCACTGGATCAAGCCGCGGACGGCTTTCTATAAAGAAGGGGAGAAGGATGAGATTTTATATGTCTTTGCTGCACCAGTTGACCGCATCAGAATACCCTCGTGGCCGCCCACCTTTCGTGATTTCTGGAGGACACGGTAGAGTGGCGGTTCTACAATCTAAACTTAGTCGAGGACGACTCCAAATCAAGTGGGAGAGGATGATGAGATCACATACATACCCCAGTGGCTTTCACCTTTCATGATTTCACGACAGAATGGTGGAGTGGCGGTTTTGAAATCTGAACTTGAGTTGAGAACGACACTAATTCAAGTGGGAGAGGATGAAGTGGACATTATACCTTCTGATGAGCACTTCAATGAAAATATTCATGCACAGTGGATTCGGACTGCAGAACAGTACAAACTTGCAACGGCAGCCACGACTTCATATGAAATCTAATTTGGGTGTTTAAGTACAATCTGGAAAGTTCATGAAGTATACTTTCGGATAGATTCGTCCCCACCTTTATAACATCTTGGAGTTAGTGCCAATCATTGTTTTAATACAGAAAGTGATGTATCATCCTAACTTGGGCCGTTAGCCCATGTATCAAGTTGGGCCCATTAGGAGCGCGTCCTAGGGTTTGAGGATGACCCCAGCACCCTCTGGTCATCCTCCACCTTATTTAAAGGTCACAGCCGACACTAAAAACATTTGGGTTTTCTTTTGTTATAGTTTAGCTCTTGTGCAAACTTTTTGATCTTCAGTTATGTCCAACGATCACCTGTTATACACCTTTTGAGAACCCTATATTTGAGACATTTCTGGTTGGTCACATCTTGCTCTTGCTTGTTCTTCGATTGCTTGCAGGAATCGAACCTCGTGTTCAGGTTGATCTTGCTGTCCAGCACGGTCAATAACCATTTGGAGTTGGTTCTGCGATTGTGAGGCACACATGACCTGTTCGTTTGTAGTAGAATCATGAGGGTCGACTCCACCAAATCGATAGTTATCACCTCACCGAAAGATCGGGCACTCAACTCCTATCAGCCGGACTAGTCTGAACTTTGTGGCCGCCCTGTCACTATTTTTCTCCACTCGAGCACGCCTTTGCCACTTCCTTCCCTCGGGTTTGGTGCGGGGCATGCAATCCGCCACGTAGGGGACGCATGCCCAAGTTGCACCCGTCACTCCACTCTTCCCCAACACTCCTCTTCTCTCTCACTCTCCCTCACCTGCCCCAAGTGCCATTGTCCTGCTCCTCTCCTCGTCGAGCTCCATTTACCTCATCTCCAAGCCGTGCCCTCCATGCGATAACCACACCGGGTCTATCTATGGTTAGCCTCAAAGCTCTCCCTTCTAATCATCTCCAGAAGAGAGGTTCGGTTACGTCCAGTCACTACGCAAATTGGGCTACATCAGTTTTCTTGGGCCCATATAGCCAGTATGTAATCCGTACTGTTCAAACTTGCTCAATAGGGCTGACAACGATACGGTCCTTAATCGACACAGACAGGGCTACGGCACACAGGACTCCTTTCTTGTTGCCAACCTATACTTCTCTGTCTGTTCTCAACTTATCATTTCTTGTAATCTCATAACCAACCTCAACCTTTTAGAGTCTTATAATCCAACCTCATCAAATCATGTGATACCTTTGAACAAGGGGTAAAACCTATAGCTCTCGCGAGTGAAGTTACCAATCACTCGACTAATATCGTTAATTAAAACTCATAGCCTAGCTCTATATCGCGATACCCGTACCAAAGACACTAACATAGGTAAAGAGTACTATTATGCAATCTATGGTTTCAATCAACTTCTAGAAACCTAATGCACAGTACATAATCTATATACTATATGGTGATAAAATATAAAACAGTTAAAACAAGGTTAATGCATCGGGGCTTGCCTGGGCTCTAGTCAATGTTAGTTTCTTCGCCTGACGGAACATCACCAAAATCCTCCTCGACAACTTCGGGTCCTAGACATGAGATGATATGCAAGGAATTGAATTATACTAATTTTTAAAAGTCAAAGATTCGAATTTAAATCACATGCGATGATAGTCTTTTATAAAAAAAAGTGACGAGAAATTTTAGTTATAAAATCCATTTAAAATATTTTTCCAGAAAAGTAAGTATAATTTGAGTTTTTCAATAATAACAGGGAGATTATTACCAATTTTTGACAAATTTTCAGAATTTATTGAAATCAAATGAATTTATAAAGAATTAAATACCGCTTTAGAAAGAATAATCATTTATAAAATTATTTTGATGAAAGTAAAATAAGAAACTTTTCTGAAACAACAAATTTAACTAAAGAAACAGAACGATAAATTTAAAAATATTTTTGCATGACAAGGAATGATGATAATGAATTAATAAGTTATTATGTGATCTGAATTAAATAAATTATTTTAATGCATAAAATAAAAATTTGTTAGCTTCAGAATATAGTTCTAGTTGAGAGGATCCTAACAAAATTTATTTCACAATTTTTAGAGCTAGTATGAAGTTTCTACAAATTTAATAAGTTTGAAACCATTTTCTGGACAACTAAATAAATTATTTTGCAAAACTTTCCCACCTAAATGGGCCGTGTGGCACAGTGGGCCGAAGGCTCCTGGCCCAATAGGGGCAGACCACAAGTAGGCCTACAGGGTGAGCCGCACCGCATCGGCACGCGGCCACAAAAAGATCTTGGGAGCTGAGCTCCCAGCCATGGCGGCCAAGGCGGCCAAAGCGTCGCCGCCTGCTTTCCGGCGGTGAAACTCCAGGGGAGAAGCGCTAAAATGGACCACTCGGCATGGGGAGCATGAGGGGACGAGTGCCAAGGGCGGAACCTCATCGGAGCTCCAGCTGCGACGGGCGGCGGGGGACGGCGGGGTTCGGCAGCGATTTGCGGGCAATGTACGTAGATGGCTATGAAACTTGACCCGAAGCTCCACCAATGCACGTAGATGGCGGCGTCCGGGTTGTCGAAGTGAAAAGTGGCCGGAGATGGGTCATCGACGGCGGGGTGGGTTGGGTTAGGCGGCCGGTTGGGTTTAAACTTGAAAATCCTGCGCACTTGTCCATGAAATCCGTCGATTAACTTGCTCAAAAGGTGGCCCCCGGAGTGCACTACAAGAGTCGGAGAGAAATCGAAGTACTTTGCATCAACGGGGGCCGGATTTGGTCGGAAGGCAGCTGACGGTTCCAAATTCGGAAAGATGGAGAAAACTCGAAATCGGCACGGCTCAGTGCGAGGGGCGCGGAGGTGAGGGCATGGGGTGCTCGAGGGACGAGAGGCGCAGCTCCTCGTTGAGGATCGGGCCGGAGGTGGCTCGGACAAGGAGCTCCGCACGGTGGTACGCGAGAGAGAGATGGCATCCGGAGAAATGAGAGAGGAAGAGAAGCGAGGGCGCCGAACAGGAGAGGCATTGATCGCGCTGCCGTGAAGAGGAGGGACACGTCCCTAGCTCCATGGCGAGCATGCAGGCGAGGGGCGCGCGGAGCTGGCCACCTGCACGGCTTTGTAGCAGCCGGAGGGAGGAGAAAGGCGCACAAAGAGGCTGACAGGCGGGTCCCGCGGAATTACTCTTTTTCTTGATGTTTTGATGATTTTCTGCGCTGCTCGCTGATCTGCTTCAAAATTCAACCTTCTCGAGCTCTAAAAATTTTGAAATTTTGTCAAAAGCTAGAACTTTTAGAGATGAACAACTTTTATTTTGGACCCAAGTTCAAAATCGAAAAAATTTTATTCTATAAAATTTCGAAAACAGAAAATCATTTAAAGGAGAAAAAAATTCATTTGGGCCTTTTGCCTTTTGAATAAAATTTTACAAAAATTTCTAAAATTCAATTCTTTGCAATATCTTTAATAAAAGAATTTTATTTCATAATATTTCTTTACAAAGTTTTGAACTCATATTTAAAATTTAAATTCTAATTGAGGTTGAAAATTTGTTTGAATTGTTTTATAGCTTGAATCTGAAACTTTCGAATTCAAACAACTCATTTCTTTATTGAAGACACGAAGTGTTACCGTTCCTAACACTCGACCTCTACCCGTCTACCTCCCACTCCACCCTGTTACCTCCCCTCCCCTCGCCACGCCGTGCCCTGCCTCGCCCCTCCCCGGACGCCGCCTGCCCCACCTCTCCCTCGTAGCCCCTGCTCCGCTGCCCCCGCGCCATCCCTTGCCCCGCCCCTCACCCCTCCCCACACCTCAGCGGCCGTCACCCGCCCGCCTCTAACTGGCCGCCCCTACCCCCTGGCCCTCGCGCCTCCTAGGCACTCCCGCTCAGTCCGCTGCCTCGACATTCGCCTCCCTGACCCACACTGCTTCAGCCACCGAGCCACTTGCCCATTGAAGGTGCACAACAACGGCATCTCCAAGAACCACTTGACCATAGAAGGTGCACAATGGCGGCATCTCTAAGAAAACAATTCAGTCCCAGGTAGTTCTCACAGGTCTGCAAAAGATCCAGAAGAAATCTTCTCCCCTTTTATTAGCTTGCTCATATCAATTTCAGAATCTCCAACGTTTTATTGTAGATCATGTATTTTCTCCAATGTCGATGAAGTTGTTGAATTAGACAATGATGCCTACATATAACATGGAGATAAGTTGACTCTGGGAAAATATTATATTGAAAAAGAATAATATGTATATCACCAAATTTTCTATGATAAGTGACCTAAAATAAAAATGTAGATGGCTTATTCACCACTTAAATATGGAAACTAAATTTATTCAACAACATAGATATTAAAAATTCCATCACAAAAAATATGTTAAAAATAATAGGGCATCGTATAATTTTCTATGCTAATTTATCTTTTATCTTCTTTGTCAACTCATTAATCTTCTGCATTAACATTTGCAAGATAAGTGGTGATTCACTTTGTTGACTTGGCCTTTTTGCTTCAGAAGTTGAATTGTCCTTCAATGGATTTGCCTCTTGCCGCTGCAGGTCACGGCGCTGACATCCACACTGACAAGCCCAAAGTGCGGTTGATCCTCTTCACCACTCCCCTTCTTTGTAAAGTGAAAGCACCTCTCTTTCTGGTAGAGCGAGCAGCTATGGTATAGGAGATCTTTGTCTTTATGTAGTCTGATGTTAGTATTAAATATTTATTTTAGGATGGATTATGATTGAATTAGCTTGCTGGTTGCTTACTTGTTACTTATTTGGACCAAACTGGAGAATTGCTTATTGTTGTTTTAGAACATGGAGAATTGTTTAGCTACACTTGATCTTAGCCAAAAGACAGGTATTGGAGAATTGTTTAGCTGCTTGTCCCGAGAGAGATATATAAAATATTTGGCTGTTGCTGTATCGTACAGGGATATAAATGGATGCACGGGGCATTCATATAATAGGATTTTGAGATATTGCTGAACTGAAGATACAGTGGATAGAACTATAAGCAGAGTTGAAAACCGATCCGGTTTTCACAATTTTCGGTTAAAATTTTCAATTCAAAAATTCGAAACCGGTCAAATTGGTCAATAAACCTGAAAACAAAGTGGTAAATCAGAAAACTGGTCAAAATCAATCTGATTTCAAATGTAAAAATTTAAAACCGGAAAACCGAGTAGTTTCACTCAAAGTTTATTTCTTGAGTTTGTTCGGTTTTTACGGTTTACTTTAGGTTTATGTAGCAGATTTTTTGGTTTTTTTTTTGAAAATCGGTCAAAGCTGTGTCGATCGGTTTTCTCGATTAAAATGAAATAAAAAAACCCTGACTACAAGAAGGGTTTCGTCCATCGGTGTGGGCATTTCATATAATTGAATTTTAAGGTGATGATGTCCATAACTTATTATATCGATGATTATCTCCTTACGTTTGATGTTGGATTTAATGAAAAGATTTAAGTATTTGAAAGCGACAAAATCAATGAATGGGTCATTTAAGCGCAGCAACAATAATCTCTACAAATGATAAATTTCTCCCAACTCTCTCCTCTGAAAATAGTCCAGTAAAGAACCCATTTTATTCTCATTTAATTGCCCATTCTTTTATCTACATCTTTTATATATTTTGTTCACATCAATTTTTTACAGTCATATTGTGCCATTGAACTAAAAATTATCATTAATTTTCGCAGCAACACATATATAATACATGTAGTTTCGATTTTTATGTGCAACGATGTCTTTACATGTGGCTAGTCGAAAACGATGTGATAATAATTGCCCTTGCCACTATGCATTTATACTTTGTAACAGAAATACTTGAGAGAAAAACAAACCGAAATTTCCGCAACGGCGACGATGAAGAAAAATCCTCTCCCATTCTCTCTCTCACGCGCACAGCGCAGAGCGGAGCCGCGCGACGGCTGAGACAAAGCACCAGGCCGTCCCGCACTCCTAGTGGCCGGTGGACTGGTGGTCAAGCTCACTACCAACCACTCCTCCCCACCACCGGCGCGGCGCCCCCAGCCGCCGGCAGCCACGCCCGTCCCCCCCGTCGGTCACCGGCTCTAGAGACCGCATCGGCACCGCGCACGCGCGCGGCCACGCGGGGCCCTGCTCGAAAAACGCGAGAGGAGACAGGCGGGGCCGGCGAGCAGAGCGCGAGGCCGCGGCTCTCCGCTGCTTCTCTCCCGGCGCGGGATTTGGTGAGAACCCCTTCCGTCCATCTGAGATCCGTCCTTCCTACGTCGCTTTCTTGGTTGGACTCCGTTGCCTATTCCATGGGTTCTGGCCTGCTCCCTGTCAGATCCAAAGCTTTCGTCTTTCTCCCAGCCCGCTCCGTCGCGGATTTCGTCTCCCCGTGGTCGATTTAGGTTCGTATTCTTTGTTTGATTTTCAAGGACAGCGCAGGATCGGTACTGGTTGGTACCGCAGGTCTTGTTGGCTCCCCAATTCAATTGGGCATGTGTAACTTAGTTTCCAAAAGATTTAGAGAGAGGGGGGGGGGGGGGGGGGGGGGGGGCGCAGGGTCAAGGTAATGGTGCAGATTTCCTCCAATTTTTGCGGTTTTGGTACTGTACTTTTCTTCTGATAAATACGATCTTTTTAATGATATGATATTTTGTGTGGCTTGAGCGGATTCAAAGAATAGTTCCATTGTGGAGGGAAGTTACTTCTGTATTGCCGATATTGATTCTTATCTAACTGGCACAAGAATGAAATATGCTCACTAGTTCAATACCTAGACTAGCCCATTTGTGAGTCATGCAGATGGAGATCCCAGTGCAAGTGGAGGACTCCACGGGACCATCTTTTATCCTTCATTTCTATTCCTTGCACTCTTTCTCCAGGGACAAGCAAAGGAATAGGTTTATAATGACTTGTTTTTACTCATCAGTATTTCTGCTTCTAATTCATAATTTTGTATGTACTATGTTATACGTTCTGCAGTCCTGTTTTCCAGTTTTAGGTGTTTGGTGGGAACTCGACTAATCAAACCATTCATCTCTCTATATATGCATTCATTTCACTGAGCTTTCTGCCAGCCAACTTATGTTATAGGTTAGATAAGAATCTAAGCTGATATTACTTCTGTTACATGTTTTTCTTATTTGTTTGATCCTTCCATCTTATTTGGAATCATAACTCCATTTGCTTTTCTGATCTACAAAATAGGGGATAAGGTATGTTTTTGTGATGTACCTTACCTTCCATTCATTCAGTTACAACATAGAACAATCTGTCGAATAGAGATGATTCATCTTTAAAATATAGTTCTATTAAATGTTCCTGTCAACACACTTTGAGCATTTTTTTTTTATTTCCATTTTTCTTTCCTGGCAATGCCTTTCATTTAATTTCATCAAAGCTTTACTACTATGGCCGTCTTGATATTTTATTCCTTTATTATTCCACCGGAAAGAATGGTATACGCGCAGAATTTTGCACTTATTCTCTGCAAAGGAAGCTTTATTCTGAGATCTTCCCCATTTTGGCTTTTTTTTTGTTGACTTCACGCAACCATTTTCTTTGCGTATTTTCTTGAATGATTGGGTGCCATGATATTAAATTATATTATCTCCTTCCTTTTGTAGCTATTCATTTTTATGAAAGCTTTAGGCCAAGTCATAATTATTAGTAATGTTTTTGTGGAAAACTGACGGTACTCCTTTTTCATTAATAAGTTTTGCATTCGATGTGAACACTGACTTTGTCAGCTATTTTTCTGTAGGTCTTCTCTCACATGCTGCAGTTTTACAATATTGAGGGCTTCAGAAGGCTGCAGAACTAGATGATACTTGCATAATGCAGCCCTCAGATATTTGGAAGGCGCATGCAGGTTCATCTCAGTCAGAGGGTTCGGCGCTGGATATGGAGAGAAACGGATGCAATCATAATAGTTGCCCATCTCCTCTCCAACCAATTGCCTCAGCTGGTCAGCACTCTGAAAGCAGCGCTGCATACTTTTCTTGGCCTACTTCTACTCTAATGCACGGCTCAGCCGAAGGTCGTGCGAATTACTTTGGGAATCTACAGAAGGGTGTGCTACCAGAACATCTTGGTCGCTTGCCACAGGGGCAGCAAGCCACTACCTTACTTGATTTGATGATTATAAGGGCCTTCCACAGCAAGATCTTGCGCCGCTTTAGTCTCGGCACAGCTATAGGCTTTAGAATCAGGAAGGGAACATTGACTGACATACCTGCAATCCTTGTATTTGTTGCTCGGAAGGTTCATAGGAAGTGGCTCAGCACCACACAATGTCTTCCTGCTGTCCTTGAGGTATATGCCTTATTGTGGACCATGTGACTTAGCACGTTCTTTGAGTAATCTGGACTTACATATTCAGTTTTGTATTGTTCCATAAACAGGGACCTGGGGGTATATGGTGTGATGTTGATGTTGTCGAGTTCTCTTATTATGGTGCACCGGCTCCAACACCAAAGGAACAATTGTATGATGAGCTTGTCGATGGATTGCGTGGTAGCGACCCAATTATAGGCTCAGGTTCACAGGTATCGTTGCTTTGTTTATCATACAGCATCTTGACCGCTTCCTTTCTTTATCACATGGCATGCGGTGCTATAATCATGAAAGGTCCAAGCTTACTCCAGCCCTTCATTACTCAGTGATGTTTTCCTGTGTACTGGAACGTCTACAGCTAAAAATTGTTATGTTTTAATTTTCAGGTTGCTAGTCTTGAGACATATGGAACATTGGGTGCCATTGTGAAGAGTAGAACTGGCAATAAACAAGTTGGTTTCCTTACAAATAGGCATGTTGCAGTTGATCTGGATTATCCCAATCAAAAGATGTTCCATCCACTGCCTCCTAATCTTGGACCAGGAGTTTACCTAGGCGCTGTTGAAAGAGCAACATCATTTATAACAGATGATGTTTGGTATGGGATCTATGCAGGAACAAATCCAGGTAGATGTGAACGGCGATCGCATTTGTGTTTTGGTGTAGATGTAGCATGCTTACTGCAAAACTTTTCTTTCAAACAATACTGCTATTTATTTTGATGGCATAATGATATCCTTTTTCCCTAACTTGTCCTTTGCTTCTAATGCTTTTCCAGAAACTTTTGTGAGAGCTGATGGTGCATTTATACCATTTGCTGACGACTTTGACATCACTAGTGTCAGCACCTCGGTTAAAGGAGTAGGAATCATTGGGGATGTAAAGGCAATTGATCTTCAATCCCCAATTGGAAGTCTTATCGGGAAACAAGTTGTCAAAGTTGGAAGAAGCTCTGGTATGACTAAAGGGACTGTTGTCGCATACGCTCTTGAGTACAACGATGAGAAAGGGATATGCTTCTTCACTGACTTTCTTGTTGTTGGGGAGAACCAACAAACATTTGATCTTGAAGGCGATAGTGGAAGCCTTATAATCTTGACAGGACAAGATGGTGAGAAGCCACAACCTATAGGGATTATATGGGGTGGTACGGCTAATCGTGGAAGGTTGAAGCTAAAAAGTGGTTACGGTCCAGAGAACTGGACTAGCGGGGTTGACCTTGGTCGTCTCCTTGATCTCTTGGAGCTTGATCTAATCACGACGAGTGAAGGGCTACAAGGTCTTGTACTGTATTAAAGCTGAATATCTGGATCATACTAGCTAGGAATGATATCTTTTTTTTTTGTGAGTTTTTTATGTTTCCTCTGATGGAACATACTGCTCTTTTTTGTACGCAGAGGCCCTGGAAGAACAGAGAATTACTCTAGCTGCTGCTGCTGCGGCGGCTAATTCCACTGCTGTAGAATCGTCACCTGTTGCTGCCCCTCAAGAGAAAGATAAAGTGGACAAAATTTACGAGCCTCTTGGAATCAACATACAGCAACTTCCTCGAGATAATTCGGTCACCTCGACAGATGAACCATTTGGTCCCAGAGAAAATGTTGAAGAGCGCCAGTTCATCCCGAATCTCATTGGTATGTCACCGATGCGTGATGGTCAAGAAAGCAATGGTGAGTTGAATAACCTGACGGACCTAGAGTATTCACCCGATGACATCTGTGTTTCTCTGCATCTGGGAGAGAGGGAACCAAAACGACTTCACTCCGATTCGACACTGGACATAGACTTGCAGAAATGAGAGTACTCTGCTGTGGACTTCATTTACAATGCCGTGCATTATTCCATCATCCAGCTTTTGTATGCATCATTGAAGGGAAGTTACGCCCACAAAGAAAATAATCAATTTTTTGGGCGATTGGAACTGCTTGGCACCAGTTTTCGGGTTGTGTTGGGAAGATTCTGAAGCTGGTTGATCCTGCAGTTTTGTGTTTAGTGTCTAGTATGTTCTAGTTGTGTCGGATGTCAGCTACTCCAATTAAATGAGCCACCTTATTTCCTTGCCCATGTAAGCCTGCCATTTGTTGTATGCTTTATGTATGCGTAATACATACACAGCATGTAATACAACTATTTCATGTGATCAGAATTGTTGCTCATGCTATAGTGGACTTGCCTACACAGACATTGCATCTGCAGTCTGGATGGGTCATGCTCCTTTAGATCTTTCAAACGTTGATGGTATCCTATCCTGAATGAATATCCTCTTCTTTCCTGCACAAGGGAAAAGGTTATCAGATGGATGTAGGATGCCAATGTAAACTGCGTGGTTAAAGACTCCAGCTCATCGGTTGCTTGGAGCAGTTGATTAGCAATATTGTTTTCTAGATGCCGATAGTGCTAGGCACCGTTGCTTTGGATTTGCACATCTGATTACAACGAAATGCTGATGCTTATTGATGTGACAACCAACTTGGAGTGCATGATGACATTCCCTTCTATACAAAAGAAATTTGAAGGTTCTTCGGGCCTGTATGGATGCTAGCCATAATTTACCGTACCAAAATTTCAGCGTGCTGCAATAACTATGGTAGTTGTTTGCTTCGTTGTTTAATTTTTGTTGTGTGCCACAATTGTTCAATAGGATTCAGTTTATTTCTCATGTTAAAACTTGTCAAACAGCGTAAATTTATTCGATGAACTTTTGATGTGCTACACTTAGATGCGTTTGGTACGGTTCTAGATTCACTGAGAAACAGGAACCCGGTTTATCTCGAGAAATGATTATCGGTCTGAATAGTGTGCGGCAAAACTTAGTAATCATCCATCCTATTTCTTCAGCCTTTTGATTGTTAGTGTTGACATGGATAATCCGACTTGGCATCGCAAGCCATTCAACCAGCCGACTACAGCAGTGCCACGTCGGAGTCAAGTTGCTTAAAATCTGAATACCTTTGGTACCTAGCTCCACTAGCTATATTTTGAGACCTTAAAAGCGACGCCGGTATACTTTTCTAGCGTCCTTTTCCCAATATCATACTAACAAGGGTGCATGGTCCCCAAAATTAAAAAAACACTAAACAATTACCAACGCCTTTGCAAACCCAATTATATGCAACAGCTGCGCCGTTGCACCTCTGCTCTGTCTAACCGAGCAAGTCAACTCGCAGGCGTAGAGAGAGAAGGCAGGCAGAGAGAGGAGTTCGAAATGGGGCAGTGCTCGTTCTCCCGGCAGCCGGACGTCGAGAAGGTCCGGCCGCATCCGGCGGTGGCGGCCACCGCCGGCGTCGTGAGAAGGTTTGCCCTCGAAATGCTCGGCTGGCCTTGTTGACGACTTGTTAGGCCGGTGAGCCGTGCGAGTGCGACACTGACCGACGTCGTCTTCTACCTCTGTCGATTCCGCAGGAAGGAGCAGCAGCGGAAGCGGAAGGCAGCTGCAGCGGCGCACATGAAGCAACCTTACCACGCTTCCAGCCATGAGGAGCTCGTCCTCATGGTGTCTTTGGATGCCATCACCAAGATTGGGTGAACGGAACCCGCCGCCTGCAAGAATAGTGTAAGGTACTCTCTCTATTTTTTTAACTGTTGTCGCTGTTGATTTTTAATCTCAATTTTAACTATTTGTCTTATTAAAAAAATAAATTCAAATATATAAAATTATAAGGTATGATTAAAATATCTTTAATAATAAACTAAATTATAATAAAGTAACTGATATTTATCAAACTTTTTTAAATAAGACAAATAATCAAAGTTGAAATTAAAAATCAACAACAATAATAATTAAAGAATGGAAGGAGTACATATTAGTCTTTCTGGGACCTCTTAGCTGTAGCCTGAGAGATCTTTTGAACAGCAGGAATCCACCCACATATGGGACCATGCTCGATCTCCAACTACTTATTGTGCGCTGATCCGGTTCTTTTCGGATGAAATTTATCATTTGTTTCTTTTACTTCAAGCTTACCTTTTATCTCTTTGTCAGAGTATCTCCAACAAGTACTAAAAATTAAACTACCTAAAGCTATCTTATAGTAGTTGTTAAATTAATACTAGTGGCTAAAATTAGTATAGATATTGCATATTGGATACTCACATTTTGCTACCGAGAAAGGTTAAAGTGGTAATAGGTAAATTTAAGGTGTTCAATTAGATCACTGTTGGAGGCTTATTCTCACTAATAATAGATATATTTATATTTTTGTATTATCTTTAGGTACTTGCTAGAGTTGCTCTTAGGTGTTACTCCTTTAGTTCAACAAAGGGATTCATTCGAGCTTCGGCGTTTATACCACCCCCTCATTCATTCATATAACTAAGTAGTCATGTTCTTGATTCATTTCAACAAATCGATTCATTTGCTCGGAATCCGCATAGAGTGTTGTCCTACAATATATCTCAGGATGAACCAAGAAGCTTATGTTCACTGAAGTATGCCCTCGTATTTGGGGAAAATTTAATCTTTAGGTGAAGTTAACACTCTTGAAGTAGTAACTAAATTCTAACGGTTTTAGATATTTCGTAAAGAAGATAATGAACTGAGGGAGCTGTAGGCATGCATGAGTGTAGCTACTATTGGGACGGAGGAAGTATAAGCCAGCATAAAGTGTTCAACAACCGTACTGTGAACCTTTCAGAAATATCTAATGTTCTTTATGAACAAATAGAGCTCAACATCATGCACAGCATACTATAATTGTATCAGTTCCTTTTTTTAAGGAGTTATTAGCTGGTCCACTTGTCTTCACCACGTAATCAGGAGTTCTAAATCTTGTCATCGCCGTGTCTTCTTCAGGCTTTGATGGTGATCGGCCAACCTCACTCAACTTGGACCCTTCTAAATCAAAAGGAAGGAGCGACCGGCAGGCCCTATTTGTGATGTGTAATTCAATATAAAACCAAAAAATGTATCGCTATGGATATCCCGGTAGTTTCAGAAAGCTCTTAGTAATAATCCATGCTCTTTTGTTCGCAAAAAAAAAATCCATGCTCTTTCAACATCGTCGCTTAATATTTACTTACCTTGTGTGTACTTCGAACAGCCATATTTTTCAGAACCATGTATGTTGATAAATATTCATGATGTTCTTGCTATCCATGATCAGTTATCGTACTTTATGGGTGAAATTGCGATCATGCATGGTCCTACAATACGTTATTTGATCTAGTGTGTGATCACTGTAACTTACACTTGTTTAATGTGAGACGTCAGACGTGCAAGAGAACGATCTTGGAAAACGTAAGTGCCTTTCAACATCCCAAGTAGTGGTGCGGCCATGATATAGATGATGTGTTCAAAGATAGCAATGCGGTGACTTTTATCCTTGCACCTTTCCTAGTCACTGGGGGAACACATCAGGATAGAAATGTAGCTCTCGATGCTGAAAGGAGCGCCCCTTTAATCGGAAAAATATCTCCATCACTTGTGGTGTCATGATTTCATAGAATATAGTATCTTATTAATCCATTAAATGATCTACGATTTAGTGATTATATAATACTCTCTCCGTCGTCTCAGAATAAGTGTCATTTTTTACTGGTCAAACATTATGTTTCACTGTTTGTCTTATTCAAAAAATTTATGTGAACATAAAAACAAATAAAATAGGCACAAACCATTTCTAATAATAAACCAATTTACAAAAAAAATATGATATTTTCGTAAATTTGTAAATAAGATGAATGATCAAACATGATTTGTGAAAGTAAAAAAAATGATTCTACTTCCGTTTTAAAATATAAGCATTTCTGAGTTTGGTTAAAGATAAATTCTTTTAACTTTGATCAATAATATTTAGAAAATATAAAAAAATGATTTTAATGAAAACTTATTTCATGATGAATCAAAACAAATAGTTTTATGTGATAAAATAAGAAGTACTATTCTTCACTCAACTGTTTTTACTGAATAATTTTTTAGTAAAAACGAGTGCTATCGATAGAAATTAACATACTCCATCTGTTCTCTTTTACTTGTCATCTCGAATGCTGGTACAGGAATTAAGAAAAGCAAAAAAGGTGAGATGCGCTGAAAATGAGAAAGAGAGAGATAGAGATATAAATATATTGAAAATAGAAGAAGATATATTGGGAAGTGAGATGATAAGTAAAAGAGAAACTTGTGAACTCTAGGATGACAAGTAATTGAGAATGGAGTGAGTAGTTTTTACTAAGATCTTACTACATTCTTACTGAGATCATTCAGTAAAAACCATTTTTTTTACTAAAAATTTATTCAGTAAAAATAGTTAGCTAAAGAATAAGACTCATCACCCTAGGTGGAGAATAACATATATATGATAAAATATTATTAATTCTTCATTATTAATGGTCAAAATGATAAAGATTTGACTTTGACTAAACGGAGAAATGCTTATATTTGGGATGGAGGTGGTACTTATTTTGGGATGGAGTATCACTTATCTATTAAAGATCTTATAATCCATTATACATTGAAGGATCCATTAAAGATCCATCACTGTTCTTATAATTCATTATCCATTAAAGATCCATCACTAGCTCACCTATCTTTATAAATCACCATATATGCTTCCCTTTTTTATAGACATATAGTCTCCACTTTTAGAGGTACAAAACTGTAAATATGCAGCTGCATGAAGAATAATCTTAGGCCATATAAAAGCTTCCTGTTGCCTCTCATTCCTCTTTAGGTCATGTTCGGTTTCGTAGGAATGAGAGGGGAATGAGGTAGAATGAGGAGGATTGAATCCTTATCTAGAGATAATGGATTCATTCCCCTTCTAATCCACCTGGGTGGAGGTAAAACCGAACGAGGTCTTAGCGGGCTATTCTTGTCCAAAACATGTGGTGGACAGAAGTTACTATCCAGAGAGTTATCCGAATTATTTTTCCAGCGCTCTCAACATTGCATATACTTCCACTACTTGTATGTTTATCAAAACGATTTCAAAGTGGGATACCTTTCATCATGCAAAGTGGCATAGATAGCCATGAAAAGGACGGTGCAGATTCCTAGTCACCAGTGCAACATTCGGCTACAGCATTTGCTACTATCACCACTAAGCAAGTAGACACATGGGTGAACCGTCACCGCTGAAGAAGAACATTCACCAACAGGCTCATCAAAATAACCCTTTTGCGACCATAATTTTTGGGCATGTATCAGTAGTGACGATGAAATTGATAAAAAATAATTTCAGAATAAAGGCGGCACAAGAAAATCAATCGACATGACCTTAATTGATATCTAAATTGTTTCACTGTAGATGGTTACTTGTGCTAGTTTGGAGTTGAGTATCTGACACTCTTAGGAGGAAGCTGAGAGGTGCTAAAAAGACACTCTGAAGTCTGAATCAACCTTCATCAGTCTTGAAATTCAGAAAATCAAAAATAACGTCAGAACCACCAACTGCATCAAGTGTTAAACACTAGGAACCAGTTCTTCAAGTAAGTGTCCTTTCGACACTTCATTGGTCATCTTACACCTCTACTGCTGCGAACATGACCGATAGCTTATCAGAAACAAAACAAAATACCTCCAAGATAAGACCATCATCATTTGGGAATTTTCAACCAATTAGCAGAAGTTGCATAGCAACTTCAGAAAGTTCTTTAAAGAAAAAGAATGACATTGTCTTCTCACCTGGAAGAAAGTTACTCTATTAAAAGAGCTTGACGATTTGGGTATCTCAGATCTGCAAAAAAATGGGATGGGTCTTAAAATGAGATGGATCTGGCTTCAAAAAGAAGAACCGCATAGATCCTGGTCAACTTTCAAGGTTCAGGTGAATGCTTCAATTCAAGCTTTATTTTCCATGGCAGTTGTGATAGAAGTAGGAGATGGTTCAAATACATTGTTGTGGCGAGACAGATGGCTCCATAACCAGAGTATGGCGGATATTGCACCGCTGCTACACTCTTGAGTCTCTAAGCAAATAGCAGATAAACTCTCAGTCCAAGAAGCCATTAGCAATCAATCATGGATAAATGATATCCGGGGAGCTATGTCGATTGATGTTCTATATGTGTTTTTCCAAGTGTTTGAAATGATGTCATAAGTGGTGCTTCAACCAGAGACTCAGGATACTCATATCTGACGGCTCTCTCCATTAGGAATATATTCGGCAAAGTCAGCCTATGAAGGGATGTTTCAGGGCTCAGTTTCCTTCAGACCTCATGAGAGACTGTTGAAGTCTTGGGTGCCGGGCAAATGTAAGTTTTTTCTTTGGCTTATAGCATATGATCGTTGTTGGACTGCGGACAGCTTGCCCGACGCGGCCTGCAACATCCTGCACGTTGTGTGTTTTGTGACTAGGAGGAAGAAACTATTCAACACATCTTGGTTGGCTGCGTTTTCACACGTCAGTTCTAGTATCTCTTGCTTAATCGGTTGCAATTGCACTCTATTGCACCTCAACCTACTGAGTTAGCTTTTGATAATTGGTGGGAACGAGCGGCAGCCGCAGTTGACGCCCAGCTCAGAGGTGGACTTAGCTCGGTTATTATGCTAGAGGCCTGGATTATTTGAAAACATCGCAACAGGTGTGTGTTTGATGGACTTTCACCAAGCATAGCAGTCCCTTTGGCTGCTGCTAGAGTTGCAGCTTTGGAGCCTAGCAGGGGCGAGAGGTCTGCCCGATTATTGGAGGCTGCTTAGGGTTCATAGTTGTGGTCGTTTTGGTTTTTATAGCGGGTGCGAATGTAAATCTGAGTTTTGTATGTGTGTGTGAGTGATCTGTAACGGCTTCTTTGTCCATTTTTTATTCTTTAATATAATAATACGTAGCTTTTCTGTGTGTTCGACAAAAAAAACTTTTTTACAAGTGCCCCAGCGCGTCCAGGACTGAAACGATTTTGGACAAACAATTTCAAGAAAAAAGGAATTATTGCAGCAGCAAAACAGTCTCTTTCGCGACGTGCATTCCGATGGAGAAATGAGGGCATCCTTGGCAGTTGGCGAGACCATATCCATGGTAAGAAGTTTCTGTAGGTTACATATGCTCGCCGGTTCAGGGCAGTCCCTTCCAGTGCACAGAACCTATCAGCCCATGAATTGCTCTTAGAGAAGGCGTAGGGTTTTGCTTCAAGATAGTACATTTTTTTTATCAGAATACGAATCGTTTGGAAAATTAGTAAGCATTTCTAAGTTTAGATAAGATCAAATTCTTTAACTTTTACTAACAATATCTAGCAAATTAGATAATTTCTAATGTAAAAATATATTTTTTAATGAAAGCTTATTTTATGATGAATCCAAAACATATAATTTTTATATAATAAAATCTTATTAATTATATATTATTAGTGGTCAAAGTGATAAAACTTTGACTTTGATTAAATCTAAAAATGTTTATATTTTAAAACGGAGGAAGTAATTGACTTGGTTGTACTTTCATCACTCACCCGTAGCTGTAGTTTTTTTTTCCTTTACAAAACTACGCTACGTTGCCATCAGTTCAAGGAAGGCATGCTTTATTGCCAACTATTTTGATAGAGGAAGTGTTCGATTGTATCATTGCTAATTTCTAAGCAGATAAGAAAGGTTCATTAGTGGCTCACTTCTAGTACCTCCGCTTTTAAAACATCCACACCGTTGCGTTTTAACGTTACATTTGACTATTCGTCTTTTACAAAAAATAAGATAAATATCATACATTTTGCTATAATTTGCTTCAGCATTAGAGGTAATTAGAAACACGGTTAATAATCTTATATATTTGAACATATTTTTTTAGTACTATAAAAGTATAAAAGTGGACAGTGTCAATATTTTCAAACTAGAGGGAGTACATTGCTTGGCATCGTTTACAACTTCATTTTATCCAGTGCCTTGTATTGCATAATGAGTATGCTGAAAGTTGAACCTATATTCACAGCTATTCTCTTCGACTTATTCAGGCTCTGATTGTGATCACTGATAGAAAACATCAATCTGTCTGCTTCTATAATTTCTAAAGGAGGGTGCAGCTGACTAGCTCGATTTGGCATCTATGTATAAATTAGAGTAAAATGCACCAATGACCCTCCAACTTGTTGGCATGTGTCATTTAGATCCATAGACTATGATTTTGCATTTCTTGCACCTTAAACTATTGTTCTGTCACATCTTGGTCTCTGAACTTTAATTTTTTAGCACCCTAAACTATTATCCCCTTCTCATCTGGATCCTAAACTTTGGTTTTTTTTATTTCTATCTTCCTAAATACATTTAAAGTCATTTTTCCATTCATCTTATTTCAAAAATTAGTTCAAATATGTAAAATTACAAATTATTTTTAAGTACCTTTAATTATAAATTAAATTATAACAAAAATATATGATATTTATCATATTTTTTCAAATAAAAAATAATTATAAATCCTTAATTTCTTAGACATTTATATAAAAGCTAGCCAGTATATGCATGGATCGAGCTAAGTCTAAACAGGACTTAAAAAAACATTCCAGCTACATTACACTTCTAAATTTCTCTCCAATTTAGAGGATACAATTCTCCTGGTTAGACTTCGCTACGTTCCAGCTACATTGCACTTCTCTATCATACACAAATTCGTAAGTTAATTAGTCACTAAATATAACTAGTCTGTGTATTATTATAATGAACTAATGACGAAGGAAAAATATAACCACTCATTTTTCAATATTCACTATGACTTAGTTACTATTTGTCTTATTTGAAAAAAATATGTATATATCATATATTTTGTTATAATTACTTCATCATTAAAGTTACTTAAAAATAACATATAATTTTACATGCTTGAACTAATTTTTGAAATAAGATGAATCAAAAAATGACTTTAAATATATTTAGAGAGGTAGAAATAAAAAAACTCAAGTTTAGAGATCTAGATGAGATGGATGCAATAGTTTAGGGTGTCAGAAATAAAAAACAAAGTTTAAGGATGAGCCCGGGTAATAGTTTAGTTTAGGTTGCTAGAAACGCAAACTCAAAGTTTATGTACCTAAATGACGCATGTCAACAAGTTGGAGGCTGGTGGTGCATTTTACTCTATAAATTAAAAGTCACACTACGACCCCCTATGGTATTACAAAATCATATTTTCCCTGTACCAGAATATTCTCGTCCAAGCAATTAAGACGTATACTTTGTGAGACTGACCCTTGGCTTGAGGATTACTACTCCTCATGAAAGCCCTAGTATCCATGAAATATTGTGTACTATAATTGGAGTGGTTGGTTGTGATCTTCCAAAATATTTCTTAGTTATTGCTACCTTATCTTAGTTTTATAATAGATGATGATCTTTTGAATAATCTTAAACGTTGGGTAACGAAAAATTATCATATATTCAGAGTGGTCTCTCCACTTGAATCTTACAACAAACCCCTATGACAAATGGGGCAATTTTTCCCTACTTCTCGTGTTTTCAATATGGATGTTTAGGACCGTGCTTAGGGCTGTTAATAGGTCGATTTGATCACCCTACAAACTTTCGAGCTAATGGATTGAAAGAACTAGCTAGAAAGTTGATTATCTATGAATATTGAAGGAAATTTTTAGCTAGGGTTTATATTTTTACCCACATTTTTTGAAACAAAGATAAATTTTACCCCTATTAAGCTAAGGGCTTTTAACAGTAACATCATGTGCAATGATGCCGTAATCCTGTTCTAGTGTGTGATAAGAGCCATATGTTTTCAGTTAAGAGGAAGGATAATGGTACACCGTAGATACGTCAAATGTTCCAAAGTAAAGCTTTTTAGTTTTTGTAAACTATGATTTGAATTTGTAGTTAGCTTAAAGGTAAGGCACAAATTAGCACTAATATGAGATGCACAGTTACATCGTCAGGAGTACGCCGGATCCAAACTACATATGACATCTCCATACATTATACGCTACTACATAAAGCATATTTTGTACCAAAAAAAAATTGAAGGTAGTACATATATTTTGTTTCAAAATCTGTAAGCTAGAGTGGAACATGATGTAGATATATAGGAATCAAGAGATATTTTAGATAGGGTTTAAACGATTTCATTTCATTCCGTTCTGAAAAAAAAAAGAAAAGAAAAAGACTCTTTTATGACATTATCATTCTTGCGTCGATGCGTCAACATGCACGCCGAAGTTGATCCCACGGTAGGCGAGAGGCGCGTACATCCACATCTCATCCGAACTCAACAGCTGACATTATAAAACGAAAAGGGAAGAAAGGTGAGCAATCTATTTGAAATATCCATTTATGTGACATTCAGAAGCAATTTTGAACTGATGTCTGGACCAAGCTAGGGAACGCTGAAATAAGTAGCACCTTGATTTGCAGGGTGCAGAAACTTCACGTACTCCACAGCCTCTTCCAACATGGTGCTGATTTCAACCTGCAAGTGCAGAAGGTTCAGACTACTACCTAGAGGAGTTCATATTTGTGTGGACTGAAAGAACTGGCAGCAAGAGCCAAGAGCTGCTGCACCTTTGTGCCGTTAGGAATCAGCTCTTGAAGCATCCTCAACCTCTCGTTGATCCTCTGCCTCCTCTTCTGCTTCAAACATGAAAGTCATCAGAAACTGAATCAGATCAGATAGCTCAAAGTTACACTGCTAAGTAACAATTATGATACTGTACAATATTCAGCGAATCAAACCTTAGCATACCGACTTTGCGAGTCCTTTTCTGACTTCTTACGAGGCACTCTTGTTGCCTGCAGAATCAATCAACCACACTCAACAGAACGCAACAATGACAACAAAATGCAACACTGAGTTCGCTTACCGCAGGGACAGGACAGTATTCTTCTTCGCCGCTGATCACCAGGTCATCAGGCTGAGATTTCCTCTTGCTACCTGAGCCTTGCCCCGTTTCCTGAACCGAGGTTACCATATTGGCGATCAAAACCCATAGTCTGAGTAATGTTCAGCAATGCTCCTGTAGAGAAGCTCTCATGGTCGACAAGAGAAGTACTGTTGGTGGAGGAGAGGCTCGGATCAACAACGTCGAGATCACAGGAGCCGCCCCAGAACACCGACTGCAGGTGGGCAATCATCTCCGACTCCTTGCAATTTGTGTCGACCGAGCTCCATCCTGCTGCGCAATCGACCATCTCCATGACTGTTGTTGAGCTCTGGATTAGCCTTCTGGACAATGCTTTGATCGATGAGCATTGTGCATCAAGCAGCAGCAGCTGTCTATTTATAGGAGTACACACTACACAGAGCAACCGCCGATATAATCTAACCTTTGTTAATGTTGGCTCCCGGGATACATTATAAATTTTTTTTATTTATTTATATTGTGATCCAGATCACATATATCGGTTGTCCAAAAGAGCTATAACAACTTTACTGATTCCTAGTTGGAAGGTCTGGCGATGAAATATCTTCAAGGCAAACAAGGTGAACATTGACTGGTTATTGTGGAGGAGAGGTGCTGGGTTGCAACTGATAAATGATTAATGCCATAAATTAATAAGGATAAAGTATAAGCGCGAAACTTAATTTACAGTTTGTCAACGATGCTCATGGAGAAAACAAATGGAGGCAATTTGGGTTGCAGCAGTGCAGTGGCGTGTTGCATGAATCACGAGGGCACAGCTCGTTTCGTCTGCTTTCCTTTGTTATTAGGGGGGGGGGGGGGGGGGGGGGGGGG
>BCLF01000113.1:168347-208100 GCA_001602275.1 Zoysia japonica | reverse complement strand
GGAGGGGCAACATGCTCAAATAACAAATTGGAAGACGCGTTCTCAAGTGAGTTTAGGACTCAAATCCAGAGAGGGTGACTCTTTGTGATGCGTTAGCAAGAATGCCTGCGTCTAACAGGATTTATAGCGCAAATCGGTCACTTAAGGGCCTGAATCTCTCCTACCAGTTGAATGATTACTGCTGAGATTGCTGTAAGCCTGTAAAACACACCAATGGATTTCATCTTCTAATTATACTTGTTTTACTGTTGAAAAGTCAACTTCGTTCTGTTTTAGGGAACACAACATCCATCAACTACACAGTTCATGGAGCCCCAACCGTGATTAGCAGTTTGCACAATCTGGTGTCGATCTGAAATGAAACTACTTATGGTTTCATTTTGGAAGAACAGCATTGTTCCCGCTCTTTCATGTAACATCCGCTATCGCTAGCTGCAATTTCAAATTTTCAACTTGTCGAGCAGAAACACGCTTAGAATAAAGTTGATACCTGCCTACCTGGAATCATCACAGAGCACGCAAGAGGCAGAATTAAAGAAATAGGTGAATCGTCGGCTATGGCTCAACGGCGAGCAGTTCCAATTGGTAGAGATCTAAGGTTGAGACGTGAGACTGGAAACACGTTGCATGAGATTGGCCCTCGATCCTCATCCGATCCAGCAGACCTTTAGAGTATATCCAACAATTCTCTTAAAAAATCACTCTAAAAAGTACTTTTAAGAGCCAGTTAAAACAATTTCAAAGTTCATTTTAATCATTTCCTTCAACAATTCCTTTAAATATAGTTTAAAGTTGAGTCAAATGAACAACAGATCACACGATTAGTTACACGAAAGATAGGATTGAAGATCCTAAAAAGTTTCCTAAATTCCTGTCTCTGTATAGAGAGACTTTTATAGAGGCCCACAAAAGTAGAGATATTTAGAAAAGCTACGAGTAGTGTTACAGTTTTTCCTTATAATTTGATTGAGAAGTTAATGAAAAACTTTTGAAGATGCTCTTACTTCAATCGACCACGACTGTCCAACATGTTTGGACAAGGGGAGTACTCCGTATGCCACTTGGTATGGAATGAAGAAATTGTACGTCACTAAAATTTATTTTCATCTATTAATATATCATCTTTGATATAAATGAAAAGCTCATCTAAAAAGATAATATATAAAATTATTGCATATTACCAGTTAAATGGTGTACACATGATATGAACATCGTACCTTCTGATGAAAACTTAAATGATATTATTCACTCAGGTTGAATTCAGATTACACACACCGCGACCTAATATGAAATACAATCAGCATGTATAAGTACTTTATGAAAAAAAAATCTCATAAAGTATGCTTTCTAATAGATCTATCCTCACATTCATACCATATTAAAATCTGCGCCAATCATTCATACCATATTAAAACTTAAATAGATTGATCTTTTTGTTCCAGCGAGATATTCTGCTAAAACACACATTCACAATTGCTTCCTTGTACTATCAACAGAAGAAACAAATCAAACGATGCGATTGCAATAAAGACAACGCACATGATACCATACTGCAAATAACTCATGTTCAACATCCACATCATTGAGTTTTCCATCAGAAACACTAAGTTCACTAGCAGAGCTCTCAGCAAACATCTAAATTACATAAATTCAAAAACAGCTTCTATCAAATGATCCATAGCTTTATGCTTGATGAGGTTCACATCACTTGCTGGTAGCCAAAGAATTCAGCGGTACTGCAACGGATGTAGAAATGCTATGTCAGAAAGCTTGAGGCTAGAAACAATTAGAATATTGAACGATTTTGGACCGACCATTTTCTAACCATAGAGCAACAATCATGATGGGAATGATAAGAATACCAATTACATGGTCACATCAGTGCAAGTTCAAAGCAAACAAGAGTGCATTGGGACACAATTATAGTAATGCTGCATTGGGACACAATTACAGTAATGCTCACATAACAGATAAGACATCAAAACAGTTTCGTTTAGTAAAAGATAATGGATTACACAAGGTACATGAGCTAAAATGATACTCCCTCTGTCCCGATTTGTGTCATTTTAGCTCTAAGGCACAGGAATTAAGAGAGATGGAATGTGCTAAAAATGAGGAGAGATAGAGATGCATTGGGAAGAGAGAAAAGTGTTTCGGGAAGTGAGAATGACAATTAATTTCGGACAATTGGAGGAGGCTAAAGTGACAGATAAAATGGGACGGAGGGAGTACTACACTACTTACCAAAATCATATGAGAAGCAAATACAGATTACAGCTTGTTCATCCACATTCATAAGACTATAAATTCTGTAGTTGCACCTACATTTTCTTTGAAAGAAAGCTTATAGTGCTAATGTTATCTCACTAACTACAAGCTATACCCAATTTTTACAAGTAGATGCATCAATCAGAGACGATTCAAAAACCGTAGGTGGCATCTACCAATGATGAACTTTTACCCGATCAAAAAAAAAATGATGGAACTTTTAGTGTCTACCACTTGTTCACATCACACGGTGACTGTAGGACATACCTTGATGAAGCCAATGTCCTTGGCGTTGCTGCGGAAGCACTGGCGGCAGCACATGAGCCCGTACTTCCTGATCAGTCCATGAGGGTTCGCGCAGACGCGGCTGCCAAGGTGGACAGATATATAGTCAATACAAACAGTTCCACAGAATAGAACCACAAAGCTGAAAGCACAACTCCTGTAAATAAAAACTTGATGTCCAATTCACCACAGCGACCAGCCAATAAAACGTTACCAACCTAATGCTCTCAGATCTACGAGAACAAAGAAATTTGTATCACTAAGTATAATTTTTACGGCAGTAAGATCCACACCGAGTGAGCCCGCCCCGCCAACTAAGCCAATCGAAGGGAAATAACCATCCTATCCTACCCAAAACGGCATCTCATGAAACTAATTTGATTTCTAGCGAACAGGCGAGGCGAGATGAAGAGGCGGCAACATACCAGACTCGGGAGCCGGGCCCGTAGTTCTTGGGGTGCGAGTTCCACACGTTGGAGTGTCCCATCGTCGCCTTCCTTCGCCGCTTTCACCTTGGCCGCCGCCGGAGAAAACCCTAGCGCTCCTGATGTATAGACCTGTGGCGAGTGGCGGCGGATGGAGAGACGCGGCCTATATAGTCCCTGTGGAGGTGGTGCCGTAAACCCTAACGCACGGGCCGGTCCAGTTGTGCTGGGCTCTTCCGAGCCTTCAACGTTACGTCTCACTTGTTCTTCTCTTGGGCTCTATGGGCCTACACGCCGAAACTTTGTTACATATGTGATCCAACTTTTCTCCAAAAAAAAAAAAAAAAAAACATATGTGGTCCAACGGTTGGGCCCGTTTGATCGACTGGCATCCACTCCGCCGCCACACCGCCTCGGCATCGCCCCTCCGAGCCTTCGACCATGTCCTCCGCCGGTGGTGAGGGCTCATCGCCGACTCGGAAGGTACGGGCCTCAGGAGCATCTCACCTTGTATTCCACCTCCCCACATCGTCGACGCCCTGTCCACGCGCTCACGTCTCGGTGCAAGCTCGCCGGCGGCCACGGGCTTTGACATCTTCTTCTTCATTTTTCAGGGGAAGGAGAGGGTGGAGGATGACATCGGCGGGAGCGGCCGCCGGGAGGAGGGGGATGAGGTTATGGAAAGTGAAGTGGATCTGGGCGACCTCTACGGCGCGGAATCGGGGTGGGTGGAGGCGCGGACCAGCTGCCCGCACCTCCCGTCCATGCCTGCCGCCGGCGCTGACGACCTCTCGCGCGTGCCACCGCCCGACTCGCCGTGCTCGAGGTTCGGATCGTTACTCCCTAGAGTTCCCTCCAGTTCAATTAGCAACTAGGGGGTGGCTAGCAGTTAGACGATCTACTTGTATGCTTGTCGATACACTGGTTCAATTTAGATATATGATATGTAATGTTAACATTTTTCCTGTGTTCAAGTAAGACCTGCACAATCAGAATTTTTTTATGGTTATGAATGTCAATATATGTAAGTGTATGCCTCTGTTTTAGTACTCAGCAATGCCACTTAATTGAGTCCAATTATTGTATATGCATTAAATGTTGGATACAGGTTGCTGCAGATAGTTAAGTACGAGATTTCTCACTAGAACATTTTTTCTTGCAGATGTCATCACCCTGCTGAAAACTGGTTATGTTTAATCTGCAAAGATGTATTGTGCAGCCGTTTTATCAACAAACATATGTTGTTCCATTATCAAGAAGCAGGTCACTGTCTAGCTCTGAGCTTCAGGTATGTTGCTGATTTTGCTTCCAACTAAATTTTATTTTGATCACACAGGATATTCATTTTGTTGATTACTTGATTATGCTTGATTTCAGTCTGCCTAACAATTAGCATGAATCAACACTTGTATTGTTTTTTTATCCTTACGTACATGATTTTTGAAGGAATACAGTGTGTCCATATCTTAACTACCAGTTCAACAGGAGCACTGATGATCAGAGCATCAGACTAGTGACCACTGAACCACTAAGCTCACTGGTCCAGCTTCTATCTCTGGGCTTTTTAAAAGCTGCATGGAAAATGCATCTTTATAGTCCTATGTTTCAAGCAATTACTGAATGAATGCATGACCACTTGAACACATGCTGCTGGGATAATCTGCCTTGAGAAAACAAACAGGAAAATAACTGATCCTTGTGAGAATAGAAAGAACGATAAATTAAAGTTCTATTGCATAACTACATTCTTGGTCAAAAACATGAGTTCAATCCCTCTAGTTGTGTACTAAGTTATGATAATCATACAAAAAGACTTGTTAATGTCATATTCTTTAGATTCGTCTTACTATAAGATTTAATCATAGATTATTGATCCTTTACTCTCCACTAATTCATGAGTGTGTGTTATTCGACTAAGAAGAACAAAGTAGAGGGGAACATCCTAACCTTATTATGCACACCCTTACACCCTGCACCCTAGATAAACTAGTACTTCGCACCACACACTGTGTAGAAGGCAGAAGCTACCAGATCAGGTTGCCACTCATGTGTTAGTTTTCCTCATGCTGTGAATCCAGCTATCATATGTATATGTGATATGGGCATTTGCACAATGTATTTCTATTAATTCGATTACTCGTGCTAAACATTCTGCGCATGATGTTTTGCAGTGATTTGTCAGTATGGTGTTTCGCCTGTGACTCATACCTAGACGTCCAAGCTATTTTGGAACTGCGCCCAGTCTATGAGATTGCACATTATTTGAAGTTTGGAGAGCGTCCACCTTTTCGTTCACTTGATGTGTTGGATTTGAGCTGTGGAGGAAGTGAAAGTTCATCATCACAAGTCTAGCTCTCTATTCAGTTACCGAGTTTTCATTTTATGACACTATTATATTAAGACAGACATCTGTCTTTTATACATAATTGTTAAGCTTTGGCGCTATATAATTCAGCTTAGTTATTGTGTTTCGTTTCGTCTGACTTTTGGTTAGTTCGTTATAACAACTCAATGCTTACTTAGATGACCACTGTGACATGCTAGTTTCTTGTGTTGGACATGAAACGACAAACATAAAAGACTGATCATCTTTGAAGATAATAAAGGTTTTGAAGCTGATTTGATATGGACATCTTAAAAGATAGTATAAAGTTGTTGAAACTGTTATATGTACAGAAACCTCGAATATTTTTCGTTATGGCGACTGATCACTAATGTACTAAAAGAAATGAAAGTTTAGGTATATCTCATTTGACTTTAGTTATGATGAACATTTGGCTCATCATCCTCTAATGTGTCTTTTCATGGACTTATATATACATAGTTTGAGGATCTAAACTCAGCATAGAAAGTTGTCGTGATCACGGTTTGAGGTCGACTTACTGAATTCATGTATAGAGGAAAATGCATATTGTACATGTCACCATTATGGAAGCTATCTAGGTATTTGAGGTTAGGACACTAATTGTAAGCTTTACGTATGAATCTGAGAAACGGTTTTAACTTAGCAAATTCAACTGTGAGGAAATTCATTTATTTACATTTCCATCTCACTGCAGGGAATCCCTGCCTCTGGAGCTTTAAGGTCAACTTGAAAACTTTGTAGTATGCAGCAAATAAAAACTCATTTCATCTAATGGGTCCCAACTGTTAAAAAGTGATGATAGGCTTCCGCGAGGATAAATAAATTCCGACATGAAACTTGTCATGTGGCTTTTTCTGCAAAATGGTCGATGCCCATTCTTTTGAGTTAGTGAGATGCCATCTAATATTCCCTGAAGTGATAGTGACATTGATTTGCCACTTGCCTAACAGTCTGTCCAATCAGATATACAAAAATATCTGCTCTTTTCTCTATCACTCTTGTGCTTGGTGAGATATGGTGTATGATCATGCCAAGTGTGTGATGGCTGTTTTTTTATGGAGCGCTAATATTCTGTCTCATTAAAAAGTAGCATTGCCCACTGTTATTGTTGAATGTGCCACTGCCATATCTCTTGCTAACTAGTTTGACTCTGCTTGTGATAATCGACTATCAGTCTATGTAAATGTTACTGTAAATGTCTCTTGGCTTCGAAGCTCGACAGATTGGTTGGAAGGATGAGTTGGTACTACTTTGGTGCTGGTGTTTTTTTTTTTTTTTGGGGGGGGGGGGGGGGTCTCCTATATTTCATGGCTGTATTCCTGTTGTTGCTTTCTTACTTTACTAATTTCGTTTTTTGACACGTTGATTTTGAGATCCTGTCTAGAGGGACATACTATATTCAGCGTTGTTCTAGCATACTGGGGACTTGATATTCCTTTGCAAAAATCCATGTCCAGATGGATTCCAAAAGGTTGTTTAAAAATTGAAATCCATATCCATTTATATTTATTTTCTCTTTTGGAAAAGTAGAGAATTGGTTAAGGTTCTCATTCACAGCTTTGTGTGGATGTGAAGACACAAGACTCAGTGCTGGTAGTACAGTTTCTTTCATTGTTACACCACGGTTTTGTAGCTATTGGAGTCCAAGATTTATGAAAATCTGTACCTGAGATCATTGTAGTAGGTGAATGGTGATAATATCTTCAAGACAGGGTTTGTAACCTGCCTGTTCAAACGGGGCGTTCAATAGTTCACGTACTATTTGATTGGTTTTTCCTTGCAGCTGAGGACAAAGAAGCAGAGGATTGCTTAGGGCAGGTGTCCAAGTCAGGAACTTAGGTCACTTACCCAATTGTTTGGTCAGGTGTCCATGTCAAGAGCAATAGCAATTGCCGCTGTTATGCACCAAGGGTTAGCTAACCATTCTTGTGAATGTCAACGTCGGTGGAATCAGATCCTCTGACTTCCTTTCGATGTCGCGACGCCTTTCGTCTCACATCGATGTCGTTTGATCAGGAATTTTGGACGGTCGATCGGATATCTAGTGGCGGTGACATCTTGCAAGAACTTTCTGAATTCCAAGTGTTCACTACTGGAGCTGGGGTCACTCTTGTGGTTGCGCCATATGGAACCATCATTGGACACACAGGTGTTCAGACTTCTTCCTGTGCAAGTGCACCCTTTCGGAGCAGATAGCGGTTGGCGTCATGGCGTGACGTTGAAGCCATGAGATTTTTGAGCCAATTATGTGGAAGAGAACATGTTCAAGTGACATTTTTAGGTCACGGAAAGTTCTCCAGCTATCTGCTCTGCTGAATGAAAAAAGGTCTGCCCTTTTCATCACTCAGATCAGATCCAATGCAGTGTGGTTGAATCAAGTGGGTGAGATGTTTGCAGTCTTCTGTGCAGTGTTGATGCTTTGGGACCATGTGTGCCATGCTCAACAAGCCAAGTGGGAAAAAGGTTCTGTTGTACTCCTTTTCTACGTGTCAGCATTACAATTCACTTTGTGATATCTGGATCTCTGTGACCAAGATTATTCTATTTATTATTATCATACTACATGGACGGTGCAAGTGAGATGAAAAAGAGAGAAAATCCTAAGTCATATATACCAAGAGAATCTGAAATCTATTCTGGATGTAGGGTAATCTCCAACCCATTCACTAACTGGGGGACGTACATAGGCTTTAATTTTAACAATAATTTAAATAATAACTAAGCCATTTAAGGTTCCATTTGAAGTTGGAACATTAAACAAAAGTCATGCCATGCCAAATCATGTTTTCCAATTTCTAGGATGAACAAAAATGCGGTTGGTGCGCGAGAACAATGGCACCACCTTCACCTAAATTGGGCTTTTAAGGTCAGGATAAATTGGTTTGGGGAGGACCATATGTATTGAGGAAATTGTAGTTGCTTTTTGCAGACAAAAGGTTCTCATTCTAATCACCATTATTATTTTGTGCAAAGATTCTTCCACTGCATGTTGGTGCATAAACAAATGTGCTCAGTGCACGGTCGTGCTGGTGGATGCTTAGATCAGAATAACTAGTTGGCGTACGAATGATACGTTTATTTTTAAGCCTTGAAGTGGAATATTTCTACTCAATCATAGAAGTGGTTTGGTTGAATCATGATGTTCCCCTAGTGTCAGAGTGATCTTTGCATCTGTGTAAAGCTTCCTTTTTTCATGTTGGGAATGTTAGGGTTATGCGTAGATGTATTATATGAAGTCTATGACAGGATGTAGCTTGCATTTCCCAAACCAACAGAACTAGTTGACAACAAGTTTGCTCTTATTTTTTTCCCCTAGACTACTCAGAGTGGAGAAACACATAGTTTTTGGTATTATATATATCATTCTATCTTTTGTATTGTGTTTTCCCATTTCAGACAGTAAAAGCGAACTGTTTCATGAGAAATTTTATATCTTGCAAAACAGTTTCAAATTAATTCCGATCGACATGATTTGGTAGATAAACCGACCGACACAAAATGGCACCACCTGCAGCAGTGACTAAAGATAAGAGGTGAGTCATGAACCATTATAGACTGATAGCCACACTGCGTGTCTCATTCCAGCTTTTGATCGCTGCACCTGCAACAGTGCAAGAAAATGCTTCCCTCAAATAACTCAAACGCGACAGCGCAGACAGACAGCAACTAGCTAGATGTTGCTTCTGGAACTCGAGCTTTAGATCAGCCTGTCTTTTTGACCGAAACTTTTGAAGAATTCCCTCTCATCTGCGGCCAATCTTTGCTCCCAATTTGCAGAGTGGGTGAGCAGTTCATCCCACTCGCACTTCCTGGTATATGGTTTCGGCCTTATCTCAAGTACTTGCAGTCCAAGTAGTTTCGCAGACATGCCTGAGGATTTTGACAGTACTAGGTTTTAAAATTTTGAAGACTCGATCATAATGAACTGAAAATCTTTTCAAAGCATCTGCATGCAACAAAACGTGTGATGCATCTGACGAATTCAGAATAGCATGGAAAATTGAATTAGTAATAAATAATAATATGGGTTTGCATTCATTCTAGCAAGATTCTCTTGCATGTTGACACCTTGCCATGGTCCCTCTGATGAAGACTCCCAACAGCCTGAGTTGAGCTAGAGATGAAACTCAATAATAGTCACCTGAATTCACCTTTTCCCCTTTCTATCTTCCCTAAGGGTTAGGTGCTCATGGCTCTGAACAGTGAGCGACCAATGATGCTGGTTGGAAATGCATGCACGCTAGGTTGCCCTCACTCAAATCCATCCATTGCAGCAGGAGCCCCCACCAAGCATGGATCAGGCGGTGCGCCTCCTCGGCCGGCAAAGCGTGCTCCACTGTCTGGGGTCCCTCATCTGAGATGAACAGCAAGAGGCTGGCTTTCAGGTGAAAGATTCTCCCAACACCATCAAGTGGCATCCTTGTAGTGTTTCACTTGGAAGCAGCATCCTCCATCCATTCTTTCTCTTTCTTTTTCTATTTTTTTATTTTGTGTCTGTACCTCGACCTGCTAATTAATTAACTAGTTTTGTTAACTTGTTTAAAATAATAATGAAACTGTTTGATGCTCATATGTATGAGAGAGTAAATATTCTATAGCCCACTGCAGCAAATCCCTGTCAGGAAAAAATGTTGTAGATTCCTTCAAGACTTCACTTTATACATACATATAGGAGGAAAAGGTTGGAAGAAGCCAGGCAATCTTAATTCAAATATTGATAAAGAAATTAACTAATGCATATAGTGTGGTCCTAGAACCATTTTATCATTAATGTTTCGAAGCAACATATATCCAGTGAACCAATGACGCCCTAGGTTATTTGAAGTGTTATTGCACTCAACTGCAAAATTATAGTTTATGCTCAGTATCATTTTTTTATGGGTGGCTTGTGTCGACTTTTGCACCAAGTGCTTATGTTCAAAATGTTCAGCAAGGATTACTCCAACCATTCAGGAATTGATGTCGTTTAAAACGTCCGATTTGTACAGGCTGAAGCTGATTTGCTTATATCCAAGTGACATCATTTTCAGGACGGAGGAGTATGTCCAGTAAGCCTTGTCAAAGGGGCCTGTAAAAAAGAGCAAACTTTTTTTAAAAAAAAAAAGAACCGGCATAAGAAGGTACCAATTCTATTAATTAAAGGAGAAAAAAGAGCAAACATTAGACTTCTTAAGATTTCAAATGCTCATAAAATGAGATGAAAGAAAGCACACGTGGCATGGTCCCATGTGCGATCCCAACTGCCCGTAAGAGATGGGTTTGCCGGTAGGTAGATCTAGAGATTTTGTTGTCTTTCGCCAAGCACAGAACGGTAGACTGCATGGCGTGGCATCTTATGTGTGGATGCAATGACGTCACACAATCGTGGACCAGCTCTTGTATGAAGCTCATATCATGGAGTTACATGCCCCGGCCAGTTTGGTGGCTCTGTTTTTTAAGGTTTGCGTACCCTAATTAAAATGCGCATATGTGATATGATTGATTCGGTCTTCTTTCTGTCATCCTAAGAAATCAAAGTTCAGATGGAGTTACATGCACCGGCCAGTATGATTGATTTTTTTTATCTGAACACAAAGTAGAAATGATTTTACTTGTCAAGTTATGTTGGCCTTTTTTGCTTCAGCCTTCTAATCAAAGAAAACATCACTACGCGTGTTCATCAGCTTATCCTTTCTGTTGGTAAAGTTCAGAAACGGCAATGATTTCATATCAACTTAAACCCACCCAGTGCCCCTACATCTCAGAGCTGCCATGGTTCCATCCCTAAACCACATTTTTTTAGCTGTTCTAGAGAACTGGTAACACCGCAACTAATTCTTTTCTTCCTCCGTAAACTAACCCCTATGGACGATGTACCATGGATAGTAACAACTACTTACTGCTGCCTTCGTCCTAAAATAACTTCAGTTCTAGGTTCGGTCAAATCTAGCTTTGAATTTAATCAATTTGACAACATCCAGAACGAAGTATTTTCGGGACGGAGGAAGTTAAAAAAAAGAAAGAACAGTTGCTTCCAATAATGCAGGTGACAAAAGTACTGTGGAGATACAGCATCCAACAAAACCGCACACCCTCTTACCCAGAGGTCAGTCAGGTCCAAGAGCAGAGCATCAACGAGAGATCCATCCAGCTAATCCCCGGGTAGCTAGAGAGAGGCCCTCGACAGGGACCTGCATCTGACGGCGATGAGATGGAAAATGACAGGGCTGGCTGGCAGACACCGCACCGCCACGGTCTAGAACTAATCATACAGCACCGGATTTTTCAGGCCCTCCGGCCTTGTCCCGATCGATCCCCGGGCAAAATTCCCATCACAAATGAGCAGTTGCGTGCCTCGCAGATCTTAGGGCCTGGGGGACCAGCAACACATGCATGTTACTACTATTGCTGCTCCAACCACTCCACATAACTCGCCACCCAATCACATTGCCCAATCTCGAGGCTGCATGTCGATCGAGCCAGCACAAGATCCAACTTCAATTCGATCTGAATCTGTTCAGGAATTGACTGCTAGCTGGACCTAGGTTTCGATAAGAGTAAATAAAGCGTAGCCCTGCTTGTTGCTATCTTTACCCCCACCGTATGAAAATACTATACTAGATACTAACCTGGTAGAAAGCGGTAAGTTTGGGTGACAGCACTTACCGGTGAGAAAGACATCTTTACCCCCACCGGTGATTTCTTATAATAAATAGTTTTTCATGTGGTGCTAAGGTGGATGTGTTCTGACTTTGGGTGACAGCACTGTATTGTTAAGTCCATATATCAACTATTTGGGGCAAGTGGTGAAGATAAGCTTAATCCAACGAACATGTGAGTGTGAGATCTAAAACATCGCATGCCTAGTTGTCTGTTCAGTGATCCTTCTGAGGTGATGATCCACAAGAACCATTGAAAATCAGCTTAGCTACACAGCCCCGTGGAGAGCACCAACATCTTCACAAACCACTGAGAAAGAAATCCTAAGTACCACAAGGAACAAGCTTGAGTTATTATTTGGGGATAAAAAAGCAATAAACAAAAATTGTTAAGGTCTCCTTTGGATCCTAAAATTTCAAAAAAATCAGTTCAATTTCACTAAAAACATGCATTATTCGAGAATTTTTCCCGCAATCCAAAGGAGCCCAGACGTGGCATCGGGTCGGGGCGCGTAGGAATTTCGGTGTTGCAAGCAGGAATATAATAGCTGGGGCTTCTTATCTTGGCCCTATCCTTTTCTTGGCACGACATAGGAGCATCTTTGGGGCCTTTCTCCATTGGCCTAGGTGACATGGATTTGTTTGGCATGCCCACGAGGTCCCACCATGACAGTAAAACTAATGACAGGAGACGAGAGAGAATCTTAAATCCCCTGCCCCTCCCTCCTTGCCTCACCAGATTTGATACATGCCAACCGTGCTGCCCCTTGCTTCTTAGCAGCACCCAAGTTCTCTCCTTCGGCCTAGCAGCAGTCGCTACCAGGATATCTTCTTGCGTGAGAGGTGCCTTCCATCTTCAGAAGTTTCAGCAGCGTGAATTTTGAGGCAGAGGTGAGCAGAGAACCCTCTGATCTCCTTTGCTTGTTCTTGGTTTGCGCATGATCCTGCAGGCTTTTGAAAAACTGCTCTTCAGCTTTCATGATGATGATTCTGGGAGTTTCAAAATCAGTTTTCTTTCTTCTCTTGTAGTATTTGAAAGATTATGATGTATCATATTCCCTTGTTCTTCCAGAGTTCTATGTATCGGTGTTGAACATCTGTACGGTTTAAGGTGTCCCTTTTCTAGTTTTAGGCAAAAGGATGCGGAGTAACTTTTCTGTTTATGTATAGTTCTGTTAGTGGAAGACACTACAGATTACCACCTGCAGAAAGTACAGGCAGGAGGAAACAAGGGATCCATCACACCCAGTACAACTTCAAAAATTCCATCTCACATCAGTCCTATTAGATTGCTTTTCCATCTGCTGCCCAAATTCATCAACGTTGTGATAAAAGTTGAATTATTGGGCGAGTCTGCAGAGACGAGGAACGTCTGTCTGTTCCTGCATGTTGTTTGCATAACTTGTATCCATAACTGAGCAATTTTTAGCGAGAAAGTGACTCATTTCTTGTATATCTTCGTAGATTTATTGTCTCGCTGCTAACTATATCAGCCTGATCCCAATTCATTTTCATTAGTTCACATCAGTGCACTTGCAGGTGCACAAGCACAAAGGACAATTGTCAACTGAGCCTTACATTGCACACAACCGTAACAATGCAGCATTTAGTATATGATGTCTTTGGATACTCATTCACCTAACTGTAGAAAATTAAATGCCTCATCGTACAAGTGTCTGCCAAGGTGAAAATAAGATAGTTCTAGATGTAAAAGACAAAAAAAAGCAGAGCTCTCATGAGCAAGAAATGCAGCAAGAACTTGGTCGCAACTCACTAAAAGAAATCTCCAGTAATTGTGATACAGATGCAGTAGCATCAGTCATCCATTTCTATTAGTTGCAACTTGTAATGGTAAGAACCACTTCAACTTATCTGCCATGCTCCAATGAAACAGGTCAGAGGCAGGCACACTGTCCAGGTCAAAAGCTGATAACAGGTCTGGAGTGGACATAGATGGAGAAGGAACACATCAAGGTTGCCATGTTGAGGCAGGAACAGACTTTCAAACAACAGGTAAACCATTTCACCAACCAAATTCTTTCTCAGATGCAGAAAACAGTTTTCTGAAATGCTTACCGTTCTTCCATGATCTCTTCCTTCAGGTTCGCGAGCTGCACCGCCTGTATCGGACTCAGAAGCAGCTGATGATGCAGATGCAGCTTACAGAGATGAACGGCCACACCAAGGCAAGTGCAGATGTTCAATGGTGCAGCAACTCGGGGGAGAAGAAGGTCAAGCTTGAAGATTTTGACCTGGAGCTGACACTAGCAACTGGGGTTGGTAAGCAAGAGAAGCCTACCAACTCAGATTCCGAAGCAACAATGTCATCATCGACTTCTGCAGAATCAGAATCCGGGCGACAGTTTGTTCCCGACTCCAATGTAACCCAAAGGTTTCAGAATGAGAGCAATATGCATGATGATCGGGTCATGCAATCTCCTTGGCTCTACAAATGTTTGAGTCTCAAGATGGCATGATGCCTTAGGTAGGGTTGGCACCAGGGTGTCTCGAAGACTCAGAAATTTCAAACAAAAGCAAATACATTGCTGTATGTATAGTATAAGCTAATTCATTGCAACTGCAGGAATGACCTTAAAAGAAGGTAACCAAGCATTTCTAAGAATATTAAAATGAAGAGAAACAGAAAAGAGATAAAGATGAATTGCAACTGAGATTCAAACAATGTATGAAATAAATGTTCCTCATTGAACAAAATGAATTTACAGAGATATCCGTAAAAGCTGCATGACATGTAAGTATCTGCAACAATTTATCTCATTTGGTCTCCTTTATCTCAAAGGAAGAACAAGTCCACCTTAGATCACAGTAACTAGGTAGAGAGAATTTGGTGAAATTCACCATGCATTCAGCCAAGGATTGACCTTCAAAAGATATCTGAGATGCATATGGTACAATTCTATCAACTAACCAAGAAGTCCTGTGGGCACTATACCCTAACTAAATGCGACAGATGCGTAGGAAGCAATCCATCTGTGTTTAGCCTTCCATTGTTGTTACAAAATGACAGATACCACCACAGTTCCAGGAAACTCCATGACGACTGCCTTGCCAAAATAATTGAGACATGGCAGCCATGTTGAGAAATACGACAATTAGGAAGCCCTTGCCACCTCCACATCTGCTTTCTTTAAGCTGGCCATATACGTTATGTAGATGGTCCAAAGAAACGCAAAGGAATTGCTCACTAGTGGCTGGGAAAAAAAAATCCCCAGATCAAAAATTGCTGGAAGAAAAACTCGGGCCTCAAAAGACAGAATAAACCAGGAAATAAATTACCTGTAAATGAACAGGGACAAACTTGAAAGTAATGAAATCACAAAGTGGCCAGTATATGAGTCCACTTTTGATGGTTGGAATTAAATCCCTCTTTAATCTTGCAATTATCTCAGGAGTAGTCTCACCTGTGAATTAAATCAGAAATGGAATTAAAACGTGTATGATATTGCTTAGCAAAATGATTAGCACCAGAAAGGTAACTGATCGCTAAAGCTTGTGGAGAGGATATACTGTGTCTAAGTTTGTCAATACAGTTTCTCCTATCTTGCTCAGTTGTAACAGGCAGGCACAAATGTTTACTGCATGTAACCTTATCCTGTGACCAGTACTACTATGTTCCATCTATGTCAATGAGTTAACCAAATTTCATTTTAATTATGAGCTATATACAGAAGGTATTAATATCAGACAAGCATCTCAGAGACGTTGCTGACACAAAGTGGCCTGGACAAACTCCAAATTTTAAGAGCATGCTTACGGTTTTAGAAATGTTATGTTGGCTCAGTCGAGTTTAGTTAGCACTGCTGTCAACATAAACCCAAACAGGCACCACAGAGACCGACCCCAGTTTTCATATACATGTCATTACACTTAAATTAACTGTAAAATTCATTGAAAGTAGAACTTATACAAAATTTAAGCAAGATAAAATGATTTACTCCCTCCGGTTTTAAAATATTGACACCGTTGACTTCTAACATCAACTTTGACCATTCATCTTATCCAAAATATTATTTCAAATGTGTAAACTATTAATCATGTTTCAAATGCCATTAATGATAAAGCAAATTATAACAAAATATATTATATTTATTATACTTTTTTAAATAAGACAAATGGTCAAGGTTGATGTTAGAAGTCAACAGTGTCGATACTTTAAAATTGGAGGGAGTATATGGTAATGTAACATCATAACCAGAACATCCTTGTGAATTAGTAAATATTTCTGCATCTGACTTCTAATATGGTTAGTCAACCAAACAAGCAAACTTTGTGTTACAAGAAACCCCGAACCTACAATTTTTCACATTTTGTGAACTACAACATGCATATAAAAAGCTGTTGGTTGTGCATTTTAAGCATACTAAATACATTTACCACCTGACATTTGAGAACCCTGTGGAGTTTAGTTCATATGTTATAACACAGTATACAAAAAGTAAGTTTGTTATTCTTTTGAAATATTGTGGGTATACACAAATCCTCAGCCCCACTGTATTCAATGCAACTTCCTCATGTTCATGGATCTCATTTCCATAGAGTCAGATATATCAACAAATTACCTCAGATGTGCACATTTGGTTGCATTAATTAGATCAACAAAACCTAAGTGCACATTGAAATGCACATTAAAGAAATACAACAGCCATCTTGAGGAGATAATTTAAATATGAACGAAAGGAAAATCAGAGAAGTTTCCTCTCCACTTCATAATAATTCTTGGATAAGAAACCATGATATATAAATAATGTTGAAGTTTTGTGTGACGTTATATCATTTAAGGATCAGTCACTACGCCTGAAACAGGAAATAACCATAAAATACTAGTCTAAACCAATCATGAGATCAGATAAAAATATACTAATAGGAATGTATTCCCACTAGAGATGTCTTGTGTTGAAAACACAGACAGAACAATCAATACTTATATATGCAATTACAGTAGTTTGTATCGAAGATATGAAAAGTAGTGTCTTATAAACACATCTTAAAAAGCACCCATAGGTTCAGTACTGAATAGACGCTGTCACGCTGGATCACATTTGTAATAAAATGATGGGAAAGAAATATATTCATGTCTATGGAAGGATTATTGAGAAAGGGCCTTTAGCCTAGTGGTTAAGGAGCCTCGGTAGCACCCCTCAGTTTGACTCATAGTGGGAGCGAAATTCAAGATGAGGGTATAAAAAATCCCCTCATTTGTCCCACTAAAAAGCATAGGTCTAAGGCATGGCCCAGGTCGTTGGTTGCTCACACGGGCTACGGTGCCGTTGTGAAAGGGGGGGGGGGGGTAGGGGTTCAGGGATTTTCTTGACTTGCGTGAGGTCTTCTTCTTAATGCAATGGTGCAGGGGCAGTCTATGGAAGGATTATTTAGAAATTTGAAAAACGTTGAGCAACAACTGCCATATAAAGCACCACATCCCATAGCTTCTGTTAGAATAACAAATTAAATTTTACAGAGATAAAAAACATCTCAGAAACATAATAGATCAACAATGTCATATGCTTGCATAACTATTTATATCATGACATCATCAAATGCAGAGCAACTGTCAGGATATCTAAATTAGGTGAAGCAAGTCCCAAGAGAAGAACCAAAATTCAGGACATGTTTTGTGCAACTGGAAGGATACGACTACCAAAAAGAATGAGCCCAGAAATAATTTCAAGTTATCCCAATGAAAGTAGCAGGCTATGAGCTACAGTACCTTGTAATGCGGCATTGTAAGAGAAGAAAACAGAGTTAATAATTGGTCCATAAACTGCTTGCCCTAGAAACATCTTCTTGAATGTGTTCAATACATCCTTTTTTGGGATTACTTTTGAGACGAAGTTGAACCAATAATGCAGGGTAGGTCCTGAGATCAGCAAACCATAACTAGCCATACGAAGCGTCCTAAGCAAGTCAAGTGATTCCTCAGGACCAAATGTGCACATCTGACAATGCAATAAGCAAAAACAAAAGAAATCATGTGAGACATGACATATGATCGTAAGTATTAAAACAACAGCCAGTATGCACAGAAGTGTGAAGTCCCAACAAAGCGACACTATCAAAAGATCATCTAAATATGACAGGGAACATGAATAGATCCCAGCTATAACCCCAGCGAAGTGGAAATACACAAACTATTGATTCGTTTGATGATATATATCAATTGTCTTTCTGCATAACAGCCATGTAGATCAAGATTCAAAGACAAACATCCCGAATGTGGCATGCTGTTAACATACCATTTAACAGGCTACTAACCTACCCTATCAATTGTTACAGATTCTATATACAGCCGTGACAAGAAGGGTGTCCAAATACTGACCCCATATCTTTTGTTGGAGTACTGGGATTGAAAAAGTCTTAAGTGTTCAGAGTAACATAAAAAACTATTAGCACTCGCATATGTTCACAGTCATAGCTATGACATCGAGGAAACTGTCAACACAAGTAGTTAGAGCTGGCAGTTACATTGTCAACAAGTAATTCAATCATCTGGATTTACTAACTGAACACCCTGCTTCCCACTTATAGTAGGAGATGGCCTCTTTCTTCCCAGATTCATGATTTGAATCTCCACCGAAAAGCCTTATGCCAATGTAAGAAGGGATGCAACTTCATTTATGGAACACTACTGGGCAGCAAAACCACGTCCATAGTAGGAATCATCTCACGCGCAGGCACTTGTTCGACGAACAAACTTATCAACTTCATAGTATTATTTAGTATACAAATCGTGCAGAAAATCTGTCGCATTGTACTCTACATACGATGATACATCTCGAACACCGCAGAAATCAAAATCGATCCATCATCTGCGACGATGCGTGACCCCATTTCCACGCTACGGCGAATAGAAAGATCGCGGTCTCAACGCACGACCGTGGGAGGAGTACCGGTGGGCCCTACCTGGGAGGTGAGGTCCGCGGCGGTGAAGATGGTGGCGGCGGTAACGCTCTTGGTGAGCACGGGCCGCGCATCAATGAGGCCGAGGTACCACTTGACGAAGCCCGCGCCCGCGCCGACGCCCGCCCCGGCCCCCACCGCGCCGACCCTTCCGCTCGGAGGCGCGAAGGAGGGGGCCGCGACGCGCGAGGGCGCGCCGAAGGGAGGAGGGCACCGCGGCGGCGGAGACGGAGGCTTGGAGGAGATGAGGTGGGAGCGGACGTGGTACCAGGGGGAGGGGCCCGCGCCGCGGCGGAGCGGGGCTAGCAGGCGGCCGCCGGCGCGGAGGGCTCCAGCGGTGGCCATGGCGGCGGCGGAGGCAGCGGGTGGTTTCCTGGCGGCGCCGCAGTTGCGGACGGGATTTACAGGGTTCGGGGCGTGGTCGAGGGGAACGAGAATGACCGGGCCCACGCGTCGGTGACTCAGTCTCCTCCGGAGCTGGAGGGAATGGCAGGGGGGGGGGGTGGCCCGCTTTTAAAGCGGGATTTTTTGCGCCAGGAAAATCAAGTGTGTTGGCATGATTCAATTTTTTGGCCTTTCAAAAAATGATTTGTTTTTTGGCAAAGAAAATTCAAGTATTTTTAAATGGCGAGGGGTGACCCGGACGCTAGCGCGGCAACGAGCCTACGCGTGTCCAGCTCCCGTGTTGCATGTGGAGAGACTCGTCAACCTCTCGAAGCTAACTGATTTTTATTTGCACTTTTCAAGTTGGTAGTACTCCCTGTATTTCTCGTTTTAAAAAAGTACTTCCTGTATTTCAATAAAAAATTATTTTTATATTTTGTATAAATTATTAGTTAAAATTGTAGTCAATAAAAATTAAAAATAAATTTATATTGAGATGGAGGTATTACAAGCCAAAGCATGGGCGGGCGACTAAAGAAAATGGAAATACTAAAGCCACGTACGAGCTTCTACGTGGTTCCCATGTGCTGACTAGGATCGATTCTACTCCAGTCAGTAGTCGCAGCGCGACGTGGCCTCGAGACAACGCCGTTTTCTTCGCCACGTACCTCTTTATGCTGTTTCATCATCCATTGATTCGGCAGGTAGCGACTGCAATATACTTTTTTGGTTTAAAATATTTTAATCAATCCAACTTTGAAGAAAAAAACATATTCTCTCTTATTTTCGAACTGTTATCGTCGTTAAAAGAGTTAACTTTTAATGTCATCTTTAACAATTTATTTTATTCAAAAACTTAATTCAAATATATAAATTCACGAGTCATGTCTCAAATAGCTAATAGTAAAGCAGATTATAACAAAAATTATAATATTTATTATAATTTTTAATAAAATAAATAGTTAAAAATGATGTTAAAAATCAACTGCAAAAAATTAAGAACATAAAAGTTTTAGAATATTGCTACTTTTGCTATTTACTCCTGTTCCTGATGTAGCTTCCACGACTTTATTTGTACTGGATACCTTGAAGATATTAATTACTCTTACTGGTTTGTCATAGAAGAAGGAAGCTAAGTAAGTGCTATTACTCATTAGTGTTCTAAGCATTTTATATCCAAATATTATATCCATATTTATATACGTGAAAACCAAATGAGGATATTGTCCTTTTTTGTGACGAGAGACCATATGGAAGAAGTACTAACTGATATGATTTTAACAATTCCTTTGATGCATTTATTTTTTCTCAACCCTCATGGCCTCATGTAAATAACAGCCACCATTAACCATATATCACTCCGGAGTCCGGAACATTCACAGCCATGCATCTTGATAGTTAAAATATGTGAAGCTAGCAAAATCTTGGTGTTGACACCCAAAAATGGGTACACCGAAATGTCCGACACAATGTCACATTGAGTCTCCGGCAAGCCCTCTCGAGTTTAAGCGTTTCGTCCACCGGACTGTCCGATAAGTTGCCAGCCTAATCGGCAAGCCCTCTCGAATTGGGGCTTCTCACCCATCGGAGTGTCCGGCAAGTTGCCGTACTGTCCGATAAGCCTCTCGGGTTCGGTAGTTTTATCCACCGGATCATCCGGTGTAATACCGGACTATCCGGCAAGCCCTCTCGAGTTCTGAAGTTTTATACGACGGACTATCCGACATAGTACCGAAGTGTCCGGTGACCGCAATGTCTGGTGAAGTCGGTTTCGATTGTAGTAGAAACAAATTACCTTTTTAAATTGTAAGATCTGAAACCTTTTGGGATAAGACCATCTCACCCCCATAAAAGGGGCCGATTGAGGGGCATCTTAATCGTCTTTATCAACTTGCCTTTGCGTTTTTCACATCTTCAAACCTTAATCCTCTTACTCGACCTCAATTTTGTTCTTGTCCCGTTCGAGCAACGGGTGAAAGCGATCCGCCTGGTCTGACCAAGCCCGGATCAACTCTAAAAATATCTTTCTCCGAGGGGTCTCTCCCGAGGTGGGTTCTCTAGGTGCTCGTGGTGATTTTCGTCAAGTCGATATCGACGTTTCGCACGTGAACGTGCACGTGGTGTGCTGTTCCGAACCCGTTTCGGCGTCAACACACTTTTTGGTGACTCCGCTGGGGAAGAAAGGTTTGAGTTGCGCAAACCAAATCGTTCTTTTCTCATCATGTCTTCCGAGATCTTACCAAAGAACATCGTGATGCCATTGTTAGAGGAAGTTCCCGAAAAACCATGAAAGTTGTTCCTATAACGACGGAAGGCCGTAGAGGAGCAGGAGCACAAGGCGCGCGAGGAACAGGAGCGCAAAGCGCGGGAAGATCAGGAACTTCAAAAATTCTTGACGTGCTTCAAGAAGGATCGTCAAAGGATGATCTCTCAAGTCAAAAGGACCGTTCTTCCTACCATCCCCAACAAGAAAATCATAGGTTTTACCAATGTAAGTTCATCTACCCAACCGGCAGTTACTTTTGAAGATCTTTCATCTTGGTCCGCTTATAATCAAAAAGTTTCAAAAGATGAAATGCAATATATGATTCAAGAAACTATCACGAAATCGTTGAAAGATCTTGGTATAGCGTCTACTACTCGTACTGCACAAGTAGATAGGCCTCCTGCTAATTCATCGGTGCCTAGTGTGTCTAATGTGAAAAAACCATGGTACGGTATGCCGTTGAATTCATTTACTGGGCAATCATTTCAAACCAGTGTGCAAACTAATGCTTTAGTAGTACCTCCTACAAATGTAGAACCGATTGATAGCATCTCCAATTCGTCTACTAGCCGATTGAATGAAGTGTCCAATTTTGTCCCTTCATACCGCATCGTCGCATATAGTACGCCACATATTCCACCAAGAGGTATGAGGATACCTCATAGTTCAACACATAATGAAAGGTTTAATGTGGCGGGAAATAGCGCGCAGGTAAACTCTCATAGAAACTCCACCACAAACATAGAAGAGCGCCTCGCAAACTTCAAAGAAGATTTGACTAAACAATTCTGAGACACACTAGGAGTTGATTTGAGTTAGCTTTGGATAGGAGTTCATAGAGGCTAGCAATTCACATGCCTGAACCTTAATTGCCGGTTGTTGCTCCTTTTTAGTCGTCTCTCCGAGTTTCATCTCTAAGCCTACCCCAACTTGCTTGGGACTAAAGGCTTTGTTGTTGTTGTTGTACTAGGAGTTGATTTGAAAGGTAGTCCCTTATCCTAGTGGATGGCATGTCCCGGATTTTATGAAATTTAATGGTGAAGATAATAAAACTACATGGAAACATATTAGCCAATACACCGCTCAATTAGGAGAAGCCAATAGCATTGATGCTCTGAAAATTAAGCTTTTCTTCTTGTCATTAATCCGAACCGCATATTCATGGTTCTCGTCTTTGCCTGCGTATTCCATTTACACATGGGAATTCTTGTAACGCAAATTCCATGATTATTTTTATTCCGAAGACAATGAATTAAAATTGTCACATTTAACATCGGCTAGACAAGGGAAGGATCAGACGGTTGCTAGTTTCATTCGGCGGTTTAGAGAAATCAAAAACCGTTGCTTTAATGTGACAATTTCTAAAAAGGATTTGACTGATTTAGTTTTTAACAGTTTACGATCTCATCTTTGGGAAAAGTTGTAGGGATATGATTTTATTACTCTCACGCAACTCCAACAAAAGGCTTTGGCACAAGAAAGCCGAAGCGAAGAACCAAAGCATGATCATAAAATCCAACACAATGTTCATATTGTTGAATATGATTCAGATAGCACCGATGATGAGTCTAACAATATACTTGCTGCTGAGTTTAATTGGACATCAAAAAGTAAATCTTTGGCATGTGACGCACTCAAATTGGTTCATAAGAATCGAAAAAATGATGTGAAATACATCTTTGATGTGGCCAAATGCGATAGAATATTTGACGAACTGCATAAAAGCGAGTATATTAAGTTATCTTATACATTACACCGACAGATAAAATAAAGCATAGAGCATATTGTAAGTGGCACAATTCGTATTCTCATGCTAATAATGATTGCAATATCTTCCGTCGACAGTCCAATCGGCCATCAATGAAGGACGATTGAGTCTTAAAGAGATGCAAATTGACAAGCACCCGTTCCCGATGAACACTTTGGATCTCAACCATAAGGTGTTGATTCGGCTACATCAAGCCGATACCATGAAAGGGAATAACATCATCATCGGAGAAGAGACACCCGCTCCTTCAAGTGACACAATCACTTCTAGGAAAGTGGTGCTAGAGAAATCTCCCGATGGTAATGAGTCCATCAAAGTCATTATTAGAGGCTCGAGACCCGAGGGGAAGCTCTACAGCCCAAAATGATCAAACCAAAGAATCTCGAAGTGGGCAAGTAGAAGGTGAATGAGAGCAAGGTCAAGGAGAAGAAAACAACTTTGAAAAACACACTTGACCGCATCATGGAAAAGTACAAACACCAAAAGGACGATTCAGGGAATCGGTCGGCCAAGCGACCAAGATCCCCTCATGGTGATATGCGTCCTAGGAAAGAGGTGAGACCAATTATAAATATGCATGTTCCTCCTCCACCTATGTTCGATTTGCCGCCACCATGGTGTGTCCCTATGCCTTATCCTCCAGTCCCGATGTAGAGTCCGCATATGGGACTGTGAATGCATGTCTCACCAATGCAATACCCACCGTTTCATCTAGGGTGGGGCACGTCAAGGGAAAATGTCTTCACAAGGCTCTCCAAAAATGCTCATGATCGGCCCGAACCTCTGCCGATCAATGCAAAAAAAGGTGCTTTTGCAGCCACCCCAAAACAGGAGTGGCGTATCAAGCAAGGTAACGACTACACTCCCCAAACTTTTGTAAATCAGAAAAATGCATCTGGAGGGGTTGTGAAAATTGGCACGACAGATGTTAAGATTGAGGGAGTTTTCAGTGGACCGATTCCGGTGAGTGATCCGGTTGAGAAGGCTTCTCATGATCACGAGGCTGGCAGTAGCAAGTCCTCTTCCAAGTACACGCAGCCGAGATGGTGTCTCTCTGGCTTGATCCGAACTCAAAAGAGGAAGCTACAGCGGCTACGCTTGCGTGAGATTCGAGAGCAGGAAGCCGAAAAGAAGAGAGACGAAGTATTCAACGAAGTCAAGCCAATGGTCCCTAAAGGTAAGCAATGGAAGGTGAAAAAGCTCGAAGCTGCAACTTCACTGCCACTGGAAAAATCGGCCACGACGGTAGAGACACCGGATCAAGCCGATGCCGTGCTCGAGAGAGATTTCACCGCGCCCACGAGGGACTTCAACATGTTCGAATTTGATAACGATGATCTTCTAGACTACGAGCCGACGCCGCCTTGGGAAGGTATGGATATTAACACTATTTGCTTGTTTTTTTCGGATTATTCTTTAGTAGTAGAAGAAGAGGTTACGGCTCGGTTTGACTTTGGTCCTAGAAATGCCATCTTTGAAAAACCTAAAGAATTGGATAACCATTTGAACCACTTTACATAAAAGGACATATTGATGGTACACCAATTTCTCATATGCTCGTAGATAGAGGTGCTATTGTTAATTTAATGCCATATTCTTTGTTTAAGAAGCTAGGTAAGGCTGATGATGAACTCATCCGGACCAAAATGACTTTGAACGGTGTGGGACGAAAAGATGCCATTGAAGCTAAAAGGGTCGCTCTCATGGAGCTCACTGTCGGGAGCAAGACTATGGCTATCGCTTTCTTTGTTGCCGATGTTCGAGGAAGCTACAGTTTAATTTTGGGACTTGATTGGATCCACGTCAATAAATGTGTTCCATCTACACTTTACACCAATTCTTGATACAATGAGTTGGTGATGATGTAGAGATGGTACATGCAGATGTATCAGCTTGGATTGCTATGGCCGATTTTTCTTTGTTACCGCATGATAATATCAAGTGCTTGACGGGCTTAAACTTAACAGATTATGATTTTCTTAGTGTTACTAAAGATGAATTTGTACCCGTCAATGTAAAGCCGATGGAAAATCAGCTTAACCATATTATGTGATTTAATGGAATCTAATTTATTTTGGTTGCAAAAAAGAGTCAAACACTGTCGGGCTTATGTGAATGATATGTGTGAAACTATAGAAGAAATAGAAGACATGGATAAGTTAGGACAATGTTTTACATCGACCGATCCTCTCGAGAAAGTGAATCTTGGTGACAATGAGAATCCAAAGCTGACGTTTGTAAACAAAAATCTGAAAGCCGATTATAAAGAAAAGTTAGTCGAGCTTTTGAAGGAATATGTAGATTAATTTGCATGGTCTTACAATGAAATGCTGAGATTGAGCCGTGAACTTGTAAAACATCGGCTTCCTGTCAAATCTGGTTTTAGGCCTTTTAAGCAACCGACAAGAAGGTTTAATCCGGACATGTATGATCGGATTAAAGAAGAGGTAAACCGATTACTTGATGCAAATTCTATAAGGCTTTGCAGGTATGCGGAGTGGATATCTAACAGTGTACCCGTCGATACGAAGAATACGGGTAAGATAAGATTTTGCATTGATTTTAGAAATCTGAATAGAGCCACTCCCAACGATAAGTATCCCATACCTATAGCCGACATGCTGATTAATGATGCTTCGGACCATAAAGTGATTAGTTTTCTTGATGGTAATGCGGGTTATAATCAGATTTTTATGGGCAAAGATGATATGTCTAAAACTGCATCTAGATGTTTCGATTTTGTCAGTTTATTTGAATGGGTTGTTATAACTTTTAGGCTTAAAAATACGGGTGCCACTTATCAAAGGGCTATGAATTTTATCTTTCATGATTTGCTTGGCGTCATCATGAAAGTTTATATTGATGACGTGGTGATTAAATCGGCTGCTCTAGATCCACATTTGGCCGATTTGTATCTTGCTTTAAAGCGCATGCACCGATTTGGTTTAAAAATAAACCCTCTCAAATGTGCTTTTGATGTATAGGCTGGAAAGTTCTTAGGTTTTATTATTCATGAGAAGGGCATAGAAATAGATTCTATGAAAATAGAAGCAATACAAAAGGTGCAGGCCCTTGCGTGCAAAAGAGGTGCAAAAATTTTTAGGCAAAGTGAATTACCTGAGGAGATTTATATCCAACTTGTCGGGGAAAATTAATGCATTTACTCTTATCATTCGGCTAAAAAACGAAACCAAATTTACTTAGGGGCAAAACAGCAAGAAGCCTTTGATAAGATCAAAAAATACTTGTCATCACCTCCGGTTCTTAGGGCGCCTAGGAGAGGAGCTCCTTTTCATCTATATGTGGCAGCTGAGGATGATGTGATTGGTGCTGTTTTGACACAAAAAACTGAAGAAAGATAGTACGTGATCACGTATGTGAGCCGACGTTTTGTAGATGCAGAAACAAGGTACACTCCTATCGAGAAACTATGCTTTTACTTGTATTATGCTTGCACTAAGTTGAGACATTACTTATTATCTAGTACTTGTGTAGTTGCTTGTCAAACCGATATGTTGCATAGGTCAATTTTTAGTGGTAGACATAAAAAATGGGCATATGATTTGATTGAATATGATTTGGCTTATGAATCACTGAAATCTATGAAGGGCCAAATCGTTGCTAATTTCATTGTTGAACATCGGATTGATTTAGAACACGATTTAGATGTTAGTTATATAACATTTACCTCTTGGAAGTTGTATTTTGACGGATCGGTTTGCAAGGAGGGTCAAGGCATTGGTGTGGTACTTATTTCTTCTGATGATGTGCATTTTGAATTCTCAAACCGATTAAAATATAATTGCACTAACAATCTACTGAATACGAGGCGTTGTGGTTCGGCTTAGAAGTGTTAGAATCTATGGGGGTGAAACATGTAGAAGCTTTCGGCGATCGCTGTTGGTAGTACAACAAGTTGTCGAAAATTTTTGATGTTTAGATGGGTCATTGTTTGCTATTTTATACAAGTGCCTAGATGTGGTCAAAGGAATGGACGAGTTTCTTATATATCATATTTCTAGGCTAGAGAACAGTAGGGCCAATGATTTAGCACAATAAACATCGGGTTATAATGTTAGCAAAGGAAAATTTTCTATTATTAAGAGACCGATGTATGAGGTGCTAGCATTGAAAGATTCGGCTATTAAGGCAAATAATGACACTGACGAATCATTGGGTTGGAGGTCTCCTATAATTTTGTACATTCGTGATCCGACACAAAGGATAGAACAAAAAGTTTGACACATGGCTTTCAAATACACTTTGATGACCATTTATATCGCCGAACGAGAGACGATTTGCTTTTAAAATGTTTGGGTGACGAGGAAGCCAAAGTAGTTATGAGAGAGGTTCATTAAGGTATTTGTAGTACGCACCAATCAGCTCCTAAAATGAAGTGATTATTGAGAAGGGCTGGGTTTTATTGGCCCACTATGATTGCCGATTGTTACCGCTACTACAAAGGGTGCGAAGAGTGTAAAAAATTTAGAAATGTTCGGGTAGTACCCGCTGCCATGATGAACCCCATAATCAAACCTTGGCCTTTTCGAGGATGGGCACTGGATTTTGTAGGGCAAATACACCCTCCGTCCTCAAAGGGACACCGCTTCGTGTTGGTGGTAACGGACTATTTCACCAAGTGGACCGAAGCAGTTGTTCTTAAAAACATGACACATAAAGAGGTAATTGAGTTCATTACTAACCTTATTATTCCTAGGTTCGGCATATCACAAATTTTGACCACGGATCAAAGTACTTCATTTACATCGGGTCATGTTCGTGAGTTTACCAAATCCTATGGGATTAAGTTGCGCAATTCTTCTCCATATTACGCTCAGGCCAATGGTCAGGCCGAGTCTAGTAATAAGACTTTGATCATGCTCATTAAGAAAAAGATTGAGAATCACCCCAAAAGGTGGCATGAAGTCTTATCGAAAACTTTGTGGGCACATCGGATATCTAGACATGAGACAACTAAGGTAACACTCTATGAGCATATGTATGGACAAGAGGCTGTTTTACCTGTCGAGGTAAATCTATGAGCTCTAAGATTGGCTAAACAGAATGATTTATCTACCGATGAGTATGGTACCTTGATGTTAGATAATATTGTGAGATGACCGATAAACCCTTGAATGCCTTAAAGGAAATTAAAAAGTACAAAGCACGAGTTGCTAGGGCCTAAAATAAAGAAGTGGGAGTCAAAACTTTTCAAGCGGGCGAATTATTTGAAAAACAATTCTGCATGTTGATTCAAGAAGCAACAAATTCGGGAAATGAGCTGGGAAGGACCATATAGGGTAACGAGAGTCATAGCCGAAAATGCATACATGGTAGAAGATTTGCGAGGAACATCGTTGCCTAAAGCTCTCAATGGCCGATACTTGAAAAAATATCATCCGAGCATATGGCAAAGTGCTTGAAGAGGGAAATAGCCGATATGAGTAATATCGTTGCTAAAAATTCGTGATATGACCGATGAGTCAAAGAACCATCGCCCTTAGTTATTTTTGGGTGTTTAGAATGCTTTGTGATGCGAAAACTTCATAAAAACAGGGGGGCATATGTTGACACCTAAAAATGGTACCACCGGAGTGTCGGGCACAATGCGGAGTCTCCCGCAAACCTTCGCGGGTTTAAGCTTTTCGCCCACCGGTCTATCCGGTAAGTGGCCGGAGTGTTCGGCAAGCCCTCTCGAGTTCGGTGGTTTTGTCCACCGAACCATCCGACGTAATACTTAGACTATCCGGCAAGTCCTCTCGAGTTTTGGAGTTTTACACGACGGACTATCCGGCACAGTACTGAAATGTCCGATGACCGGAGTGTCCGGCAATGTGCCAAACTGTTTCGTGAAGTCGGTTTCGATTGGTTTAGAAACAAATTGCATTCCTAAATTGTAGTATCCAAAACCTCTCGGGTTAATACCACCCCACCCCCATAAAAGGGAGCCTCACGCCGATTGAGGTGCATCTCAATCATATCTATCAACTTTCCGTTACGTTTTTCTTCAAACCCTAATCCCCTTACTCGACCTCAATTCTGTTGATCTCTCATCCCGACGACTTGTGAAAACGATCCGACTGACCTGACCGAGCCTGAATCAACTCTAAGAAACCGAGCCTAAATCAACTCTAAAAAGATACTCCTCCGACGAGATCCCTCCCGAAGTAGGTTCTCTAGGTGCTCGTAGTGATTTTCGTCAAAGCGACATCGACGTTCCGCACACAAACATGCGCGTGGCATGCTGTCTCGAACCTGTTTTCGATGTCAACACTTGGTCATTGCGATGGAAACACAGTTACCAAAGGTATGGAATTTGTAGCAATGGAAGAGATGTTTGTGATACATACAGGATGTTGTTACGACTTATTAAGAGTTGGATAAATAGTAACAACAAACCCAAAAATGAACATTCAGTTTCCATCTAAATACAAAATAGTTGTTGTCTTAAATGTATTTTATGATTAACATGCAAAAAGTTACTGGTACTTTTCTTTCACTTAAAAATAGTATAAGCAAACTTGGGCATCATTATGTTCCGAGGAGCATCAGTCCAATAAAAAAAAGGGCAACCCGGTGAATGCAGCTCCCGCTAGTGCCAGGTCCAGAGGATGGTCCGGCCATTTTAGGTCTTTTGTACGCAACAGAAACTGCCCTGACCAGTCACAAAACTGCTAGGTGATCAAAGTTCATGTCGAGCAGCAGACCATTCAGCATGGAATTCTTCCCTCCCTTCCACTGAAAGCAATGGAAATAACAGAGGAATCAAAACCGATGAGAATAATATCAGGAGCCATCTCCTAGTACCATAGATGCATGCGATATATATCTCCCTTTCTTTTGCTCTTTTATTTTTTATACTTCTCTTTTTAACATCACCAAGCTTGACCCTATTGTCTCCTAGCAGCAAGAAGATACAAGAAGCAATTAAAACGCTTCATCTTTAGTTTTGCACCACAGCTATCTGTCCCCACAATGTGTGTGTGTGTGTGTGTGGGGAGGGGGGCGGGGATCAGATCCCATGTTCTCCATTATTGTGCTAAAGGATTGTTAATGACAAGATAGTATGGGAAAGATGGAGCACGTAGCAGTATGCCAGAGTTCTTCCGAGGCCAGACCACATGACACCCACAACCTCTGTTTTAAAAAAAGTGGCCGCCTACGCGGAGCTCCACCACTTCGCTTTCAACTAAGCTGCTAATTCAGCATTTTTCCTTATTTTTTGAATAATTATGTGGTCATATGCAACGTTTTTTCTTATTTTATCTATCATTTATATCTATTAGCCAAAATACAGACAACTAGGACAGCCTAGGTGCTAGGCGGTGCCCAACTGCTCTCTTAGTTCCTCTGCTTTTTTAAACACTGCCCACAACAAAAAGCACACCTCTGCCAAGGATTTGTAGCAATAACATGTACAGGAAATAACCAGCAGATGAATTTTACAGTTTTTACTCCACTGAATATATCAATGGGTTATAAACATTGGTTTCTTAACACAAAGAAACTGCAACTAGATAGCATGCTTCCTAAACTTCAATAAAAACTTTTCTGCTAGATGAGTTATGTTCCCATCCATATAGTTTCAATATTCCATTTTTCTAACAATGCTGGCTACAGAAACAGTTGTGATTCCTCATAAAAAACAGCATCAGTTGTGCTGTCTCATGATTCCAAATGAAACAAAAGTACTACCCCAGAACAGTACTTGGTCCAAAGTGATTTCAGATTCTGGGAGCATCAGTTCCAGTGGCGTTTTGTCCAAAGGAGTTCAATCAGATGCTGTTGCCCAAATAGAAGCTTGCGACAGCGAATAAAATCATGTGTAATCTGAGACCAGTGATAAACCCCACTACTGCTAACTTTACCATGTGATAAGGCTGTCCGATCATTCGTAATCAAACAGATGTGCAGTGCATGTGTTACTGTCGACCATAGTGGTGCCATTGCATTGCAAAGCTACAAGCCTACAACTATAGTGTATAAATACCTGGGTCGGGGAAGAGAATGGTACCAAACAAGGAGGAGCCACGATTGGTTGACTGATACCAAAGAGGCGAAAGAGAACCAACATCATATTTGAATACCCTCTCCAGCGTGTGTCGATGGGTCGCCATGCATTTGCAAAATCAACAAGTCTTCTCGGGTAACTTGTCATTCACTATGAACCTGCAGTAACAACCCTGTTAAAACATTCATCTTTAGTTCCAGGATGCTCTTGAAGCATATAACTCAAAAACACTGATAACAGATAGGATCTCTTCCAGCACTGCAGACTTGACTTGCACATGCAACATCAGTTCAAGTTTTTAGAAGTAACTGCTAAAATTGTCATATGCAGGGAAGTTATGAATAAACAGAGCTCTAACCTTGTGAGGCGCCTGGAGCCTGCAGAGGTGAGGTCTACAGAAGCAGCACTGTGGGTGCCACACCCAAGGACAGGGATTTACTACCCAAAAGGATTTGAGTGGGTCATGGAGGACGTACCCAGTGGCGCAGCTTCATTCCGGCAATCATACTGGCTCAGGACTGGCGAGGCAGAATCGTCAAGCTCTCCCATGAAGAGCGACTCCACATCCCTTGACCATCCAGTTGTTTAAATATGCGAGGGCTTTTGCACTAGCAGAATCACAGGAAAGCAGTTAGTGCAGACCATCACAATCAGGCAAGGTCTATGGATGCCTTGACACACTTAGCAGTTAATTTGGTGCCCAGTGTGCATGCGCCGCATGCAGCTGATAGATACAGAACAATGTCTGCCTTTCCTTTCTACTGTTGATTCTAACAGAATAAAATATGACCTTGGTTGTACCTTTGGAACATGCTGGGCCAGCATAGTTAATCCTCCAAATTATGCTAATATTCACCATGAAAAGACCAATTTAAGATGCTGCATCTCATACTGCTATGTGGGAGAAGAGAGCATAGAAGCTAGAAGGTTGTAATACTATAACTATTCAAATTCAGATAGAAGTACTGCAAGAACTACTCATAAAAGTGACAACAAACATTACTGAAGAAAGCTCGACCAAGAAAGGTGCCCCAAGAGTGAACACCAGGTAGGCCTAAGGTCAGGTCATTAACCAAGAAACAAATCCCATCCATTACCATCATTCTGCTTACAACAGAAATGAAAATAAGGGTAGCACAACATTGCTACAAAAGCAGACATACAATTTAAATGCAATTAAGAGGACACATGGAACATGGCATCTGTGAATTATTGGGCCGCTGGTATACTAGCCATAAGGACGAGACTTTTCAGCAAGCTCTGATGAAACAAGCTTCGGTTCTCCATCTACTTTAGCCTTCTTTTGCAATTCAATGCCCTCAAACTGTACTCCTGAAGATCGATACTGACAGCCATAAGCATTTCCAAAGCCCCATCCTAGCCCAAGACCAACTCCACATCCCCCACCTATAAAACAAAGAGACATTATAATCCATGAAAAATTAAATAAGATAAATCCATATAGTTATTGACAAGCTTAGCAGTGGTACCGATGCCCAAGCCAAACACGTTCAGAGGCATTCCTGTGGCAGAAAAGTGAACCAAAAGCATTATGTCTTGATCATAGATGGGCATTAGCAACGAACTATAAGAAGAAAAAAGCAGAAGCAAACAATGAAATCTCTACCATCTTTCATTAAAAAAATACAGCTTTCCAAGTCACTGAATTTGGAAGTTCTGAGCAAGGTTTTAGAAATCGGAACAGTGCCAGTATCAGTTTTTGGGGAAAAAACAGACCGGCTAGCCGGTTTTGCTACAATACCCAGCTCGGTTTTTAGCGAAAACCGGTGCTCCGGTGAAACCGAGCCAGACCGGTTTCACCGGTTTTCGCGAAAACTGGCCGGTTTTGACCCGTTTTTTTGGGCTATTTGCATCCGTACCATCATTTTGAGTGCATTTTTCATCTATACCATCAAGCTAGTCAATGACATGTGAGGTTTGATCCTACATGTCATTGACACAAGGTGATGGTATAGATGGAAAGTGCAGCTAAAGTGATGGTATAGATGGAATTATTCCTTTTTTAAACCCTGGCTTTGAGAGCAGCTAGCTACTGGCATTTTTCTATCTGCAATCTAATGATTCATATGCATAGCAAGTATTCATGACTTTAGTGCAAAACGATCGGAGTACAGCAATATAATTTTTCACAAACAAAAAAACACCAATGACTCTATTTGATCTCTTGAGGTTGTCTGCCGATAATTCTAACAAAGTTTGTGCTGCAGTTTTAACTGGCATCAAGTCATGCATGGATGCTACCCCTATGCAACTCCCCCAGAACCAATCTGTACCACCTCTATGCAATAGTTTGTCAGTAAATATAAATTAACCAAGACGAGCGTGTGCCAGCACATTGCACTATCCAAACACTATTCTCTGCAGTGACTAGAGCAGCAATGAGCCATTGCTAAATGAGGGTACTCGTGAGCTAGGACTGAACTAAAGCAACTCCAGTCGGAGACCACCACTGACACTCACTCATACACCCGAAAACCACGCCAGATGTAATCAGACAATGATTACTACAAATCTAAAAGGTAAGAATCGCCCAGATTAGTCCTTAAGGGTTCATTTCAACAATACAAGATTATTAATTCTCACCCCCAACCCTACAACTTTCAAAGCTTGCCAACATTTAACTGAAGAACGAGTGTCCTCTCACCTCCGAACCCCCATCCGACGCCGAACCCGCAGCCGACGCCGAAACCTGTACCGTGCCGAACAGAAAAAAGAATCAAGAGGCCTATTGCAAGAAAAGCATCTGGAAACTCAACGGCGTCAAGATCCGATCTTGACGCGAAAGGGAAACGGAGAACAAGGCCGGCGAGTCGCTAACCGATCCCAATCCCCGGTCCAGTGAAGGTGCTGAGGACCATGGCTTGCTCCCTCGCGTTTCGACGCCCTCGTATGGGGGATGTTGGTCGACAGAGAAGAGAACCCCAACAAAGGCGAAGTTCACCCCTGGTGGCTGGTGGTGAAGACGAGGTGACGTCAGCGACTAAACGGGCCGGGCCCCTGGCTGCTTCGGGCCAGGCCCAGCACCACGTCGGAAGGGCAAAAGCGGAACGCGCTTACCGACACGTGGGTCCCGCACCGGCTTCTCATCCGCTTCCCTGCCGTTACCTTTGTCTCCTCCCAACCACGGAGACAGAAATGGAAAAGCGGATAAGGTTTTTCCATTTTTCAAAAAGGCGCAAGGGCTCGAGCCGATCGCAGCCGTTCAATTGCCCCCGGGCCCGGCCAACGGACGGCCCAGACGCGCCCACCCCGCCTGCTTGTCCTCCCCTCGCCTCATCCCAGCCGACCACGGCCACCACCACCCTTATCCCCCGCGAGGCCACGCGCGCATAAACCCTAGCCCCAGCAGGAAGCAGCACCGGCGATGTCGGCGACGGCGGCGGCCATCCGCTCGGGCGAGCTCCTGGCGTTGCCCGTGGCTCTGCGGCAGGCGGGTACGGCGCCGTGCGTGGTGTCGGCGCGGACGTGGGGGCCGTTGGCGGTGCGGGCGCGGGCGGTGGCGGTGCGGGCGGAGGCGGCGGAGGGGGCCGGGAAGGGAAAGGGGAGGAAGCGGGCCGCGAGCGGGATCACCAAGCCGAAGCCGATCTCGCCCGAGCTCAGGGAGTTCGTCGGCGGCGCGGAGGAGCTGCCCAGGACCGAGGCCATTAAGCTCGTCTGGGCGCACATCAAGGGGAACAACCTGCAGGTGAATGAATGCACTCCGTCTCGTTATCTTTTTCCCATTGCATATGTAATGTATTAGCTCTAGTAAGATGTAGCTGCGGTGATTTGCGGTTGGAAATTACCGGCACGGTTATCTTGTTCTGTACGCCGCGCTTGTGAATCGAGTAGCGGGCATGGTAATGTCAGAAGCACTTGAATGACAAAAGTTCTGTTTTATGAATTGTGGTTATAATCTGAACCGTAGATTAGGAGGCTAACTAGGAGGTGGAAACTGCGTATGTGGCCTGCATGTGTAGGAGTTAGGGCACTGGGCGTAATGACTGGTGACCATGCTCGACTGGACCACATTGTGTTTTCCCTGAAGTGAGCCTTTCAAGTGTCTGTGTTATCTAACTATGCCTTCTACCTGTTTGCTTTAGGCAGACATATGAAGTCTTGGACTTTATGCCTGAATTTTGGTCCGGGTTAGCTCAGTAGCTCTGTCTTTCTGAGGCATGCAATCTGCTGATACCAATGATTGGTGTAGAGTGGTGTACTGAAGGCAAGCTGCAGAATACTATAGAACTGTGAAAGTGAACTCCAGTCTGCAACTCTGCATACAGAAAGAAACGGGACTGGATCTACTCTACTAGTATCTGAACTTATCATACTAACGCTTATTAAATTTTCAGAAACCATCCTTCCGTTAGACCATGAATGTGGTTTATGTGAATTTCAAGTATGCCCCTTCATAAATGCAACTTTCTGGCTCCGGGCATTATTGATAATGTCCCTGCAAAGGCTTTAAGGACCACAACAGTTACTTTATTTTATGGACGTACTACATAAACAATAACTGACTAGACATTCTTTTCTGTGTATCTAACCATCTTTTTCCTCTGATGTATGATAGCCTCTGTTACCTTTTTCTAATCGTGAAGTCACATCAATTCATATTTATTGGGCAATTAAGATAATCTCCATTGTGGATCAATATTTAGAGTTATTTACTAATTTCTAATGTTACCCTCTGTTAATACTTAAGACAGCTCTCTGCAGTGCTGTACAATGGTCAGTCGTAGCATACAGTAATTGATTGCCTTTGTTATTGTGCGGACTGCTGCTGTATTATTTCAAACAGTACCTAGTGTAGCTTTCTTTACACAGCACATAATATTTCAGGGTTCTAGTATTACGAAATTATTTGGCTCATCATAAAAGAAACAGTTGCTTACGCTATACTCTTTTTTTTTTCTTTTTGCTTCTAGGATCCTAATGACAAGAAAATAATAGTCTGTGACGAAAAGCTCAAGAAGATCTTTGGAGGACGTGACCGTGTTGGTTTTCTTGAGATTTCTGGCCTGCTCAACCCTCACTTCCAGAAATGACAGGATCTATGCAGATCATGTGTTTTTGTGTTAGTTGCGACTGTTACATGAGTATGTTTAGCTGAACCTGGTTTTGAGAGGTGCCCATGATGCTGGTTTAAGAGTGGAAATTTGTGCTGTGAAGACAAACCTTCATCAAGTATTTCCAGTAAATTGTTTTACTTGCTTTTGGCTCTTAATCGATTATTTTCCTTTTCACTTGGCTTACATCCAATCCAACTAATTATTCTTCTCTCTGTTATATGTCTGTTGTAGCCTTTCAGAGGTGACAGCCGAAAGCTAAACCTTCATCTATTATGGCAAACATAATCTAAATAAATGAAAAGCATGATCCCCTGTTTTTGTCTTTCCAATGATTGCACTATTGAGCTAGCCACTCTTTTCCTGGAAACTGTTGATTTGGTAAGGACGGAATGTCAAAGATTTCTCTGTAAGAACCCTAGTGATCTAAGACTTGAGGTGAGGAATGTCTTTAGATCGACGCCAACCCGGGCGTCGCATTCTGAAGTTTGGTCAGTGTCGCAGGGCTGCCCCTTGCTCCACTGCATTTCTGATCCTGTGGATGGATGGCGACCCAGGCATCCCATGCAGAATCCTATGGGGACGTTCCTGAACAGGGGGGCTGCTTCACATGCCCCCGTTTGCAGTTGTCCAAACGGAGTGTGCAAAAGCTTGTCGTCTCCCAAAGGTAAGTGATCTTTCTACTTTCCCAGTCTCGTACATGATCGTTCTTGTTCACATGGCCTTACTGATGCTCTTCTTACGATTTCACCGTCTGGATTACTCAAGTTTTCTGTAACAGGCATTCTTGCGTCCCTTAATTCAACTACAGAATGTTGCTTGATTGTGATTCACCGACTGGAAAGACCCTTTTCCATCACACTGATAACTGATAAGTGCCAATAAAAAAGTAACTGGTCAGCGCGTCGGCGATCAGACGATTTGTCGGTCAGTTAGCTGTGGTCGCGTAGAGATTGAACAAAGTTGGCGTCACCTTTTTCTAGAGCGAATGTCCTATGAGAAGGACTGATCACTGGTTTCTGAGTTAAGGCCATTCTTAACTACATGAATACTCAATCGTTTCAGGTAACGGGCTTGTTTTAGCCTGTCCTATCTACAAGTATTAACAGCATTTACGTTGCGTTTGGATAGAAGTGAAAAAAAGTGTTAGTTCATGTGATTCTGATTCACTTACTTTTCATTTTAACAGAATCCAAAACATTTCAACTTATGAGCCAAACAATTTCGAAAAGTGATTATGATTCAGGCTGAGAATTGTTTTCTAGGAGAAATCTAAAACGTTTTTCTGGCTCGGTAAATCCGAATCCGAATACACCCTAACTGCGAAATGAAATTAGATTTTTTACGTTGTCAGAACTTTTGCACCGACATTTTCCTCCTTTTTTTTCCCCAAATTGATGTGAGACCGTACGTGAAGAAGCACATGTACGTTCGCGTACGTGGTTCAGTCGTGAGGTGTTCAAACTCATTAACGATAACCAGCTCCTCAATCTGTAAGGACGTGCCAGGGCAACAGAGCGTGCACGCCATTCATGTTTCAATGATGAATGTACTACCCTAAACGAGTAACCGACGAAGAAGGGAGTTCAGAGTTATTGCTCTCTTTGATTGTACAGAGTTGTACTACATCTAATACTATCTTTTTCTAGTTAGAGCTTTTAGCTTGTTTTCTATTTCATCGATCCTTCCATTTATAGGAGAATAGATTATGAAAATACAGCGCTTTTTAAGCATCATCGTTGCTATTTTGGAACCCTTCGGGTGAATTCCCGTTTCTTTTAACATTATGAAACATGCCCCGTTCTAAAATTGTTGCCGCCTGTCAGTTCAAATTCAAACTAGCGCGAAAACAAATTTGAAGTGGAAGGTGTATAGACTAAAAATTTTTTTACGTAGAGAAGCGCAGAAATTTCGGTGAAACGCTGGAAACAAAATGAATAGGTCAGATAGGAGAAAGTTTCCCTAGCTAAGGCAGAGGCTGTGCCCATTTTTCATCAACGGATAAATGCAACAGAGCTTGCATATGCTCCTACTAGTGAGTATTCATTGATTTATCTTAAGACGACCTAGGATAACTCAACATGTTTAAGCTAATTTAGTTTTTCACCAGAAGAAAAAATTCAAATGACGGTTCAGGTACAGTACCTGCTTACACTTTTTGGGTGCAGATAAGCATTTCCTTTACAGACTGTAAATGTCCCTTAAAAGTTAAAATTAATTCCATGCATCAGACGTCATTTTACCTACTCGGTGCCGTTGAGTGGGTTGGGAAACCACATCTAACATAGTATTGACCAGGGAACCACCCAAATCCTCTCTGAAAACTAAAGGAGCTGCACCAAATACACTGGCTTCGTGTTTGTTGCTGCGCTTGGAACCCACTCCTACATCAAAATCCTCTGGAATTCTAACATCTTTGTGCGCCTATTATATTTTTCTGACTAGTGGAGTATTAGCTTTGAACACGTGGTTTTTTTATTAAGGTTGGAACACATGATCAGTGTGGGGGAGCATATTTTTTGCAATTTCTGAGGATTATAGGTTGGATGGACATGGCTTCTTTGCCGTACTGTTCCTCACCGATACATCGTTCATATGCCTCAAGCCTACACGTCAGAGCGACCGCACGAGTATGGCAGAGGATCTGTTTCCTTAGGGGAACAGGGGGGTCGCTTGTCTCCTCAATGCAATATCAGGTCCTTCCCACCAAACAAAAGAACAGTAAAAGGAAATGGTGCATGGTTCCTAGCCTCAACCTCCTCACAAACACGGGTCACAAAAGCGACGTTCAAACACCCAAACCACGTCTACAAACACACCACTCCAAACCCTCCCACCATAACCTATGCCGATTTCAAGCTCAAAAATAGAAGCTCACTGCAACCCCAGCACCTGAACACCATATAACACCACCACACCACCATCAACCATTCCCTTCTTCCTGACTACACCAAACACCAACACCGCAAGACGCAACCCCCCCCCCCCCCCCCACCCCAAACACGTATATAAACATCAAGACCAAGACCAAGATCATCGGAGCACCACACTATCCACCACTGCAGTCCGGTGATAGTCCGTCCCCGGAAAGTTCAGTCACCGGTGAGGTGGTTTGGTTGGTGCACATATCGGTTGCAGAGAAGAGGCCGAGCTGTAGCAGGGGCGAGCGGAGGAGGAGGTGGTGGCCATGGGCAGCGCCGGCAAGATCATGCGGGCGGCGCTGCACGCATTCTTCCGCAACTACCACCCGGCGTCCACCGCGGCGTCGCTCCTCGCGCTGCCGTTCTCCGCGGCCGCGCTGCTGTCGCGCGCGCACCCGGCGCTGCTCGCGCCGTCGCGCGCGCTGTCCCGGC
>BCLF01000113.1:115167-159319 GCA_001602275.1 Zoysia japonica | reverse complement strand
ACGGGCGCAGACGACAGCGTCGACGGGGACGACACCCGACGCAGACAACGGAGCCGACCTGAACGACGCCAGGCGTAGACGACGGGGCCGAGGGAGCGACGCTGGGCACGGACGACGGAGTCGACGGGGACGACTTTGGGCGCGGACGACGGAGCCGACGGGGATCAGATCGAGCACCGGCAGCACACAGAGGCGGCGTAGATCAGGACCGGCGGCGCGTGGATCGAGGGAAGCAGACGGTGACCGTGGAGAAGAAATCAACCAGCTACGAATCGAGGTAAAGATTTGAAGAAAAAGTTGATTTCGTGACTAAAGTGCAACAGGAACAGGGAAAGGGAGGATGAACCCTAACCCTAAAAATGTTTTTAGCTCTGATACCATATTATGAATAGCACTTGTATTCATCAAGAAGGCCAAGGGCCCCAATATATAGAGAACCCCTCAAGGAAAACAGAAAATACTGAAAGCCTCTAACCTATACACATCTCTAACAGGTTAAACCTCAACATGGCCCTACTTCTCTGCGTAACATAAATTGTGGATGTTCAACAAAAAATCTATGAAGGTGTTTGAACACCTTCTGCTGCTGCGAGCAAATTGGTGATCAGTATAACCACCTCAAACTAAGCAATATATTTCCAAAGGATCCTATCAACAGATCAAGACTCTCACACTAATAATACCATTTCACTGAAAAGACGTGCTGCTCGTATCTATGACTACATGGCATGCCAACTTGCAATGAGTCCTGCTGGCAGTAGTAGAATTATTGATACTGTCAGGGCAATGCATCACCACTTGCCATACCTAAAACATAAAGAAGCATCACCTATCTGTCCTTGCAGGCAGAGATTACCACGGTGCCGCACACAAATATGGTAAGTATCCTTTGGGGGCCTTGGGGCAAACCTATGGGTCCGACCAGTATATTAGATGTAGTCACCTTGCTAAAAGCATGGACGGAACTGTAAAAGTCACCTTTTGGAAGTTCCAGATTTCCATTTTGTAGTACTTCAGAAACTTTAAATCACAATCGAAGATTCTTTTTCAAAATTCCTCATAAATACCAGAAAGAAAATGTTGAAACTTAAATGATTAATGACACCAATCCACATTAAAGTGACTCAAAGGGCATAAATGGGACAGATTCTAACAAAAATCAAAGAACTATGATATAAGGAACCAATTGAACTTTTTTCTTTGCAACCCGCTTAGGGTCTTGCCTCTATTACTATCTCATGAAAACACTTTTTTCGCAATACTTTAAACACTCAGTAAAATTTAGTGATTAGCATACATAATAGTTTAGATTGCACTTATGAGGGAGCCAATTATTCTATAAAGCACAACTATAAAATTTATGCCATTACAATTTTACAAACTTTGAAATATGCCATTGATGTGTCAATGACAGATGAGGCCCTGTAAGTGAATGACACGTGGGCCCGAATAGTAGATTTCAAATTTTACAAAATTGTAATGGCATATATCAAATTAATCCTAACAAGTACTACCCAAGAATAAGGATCTGAAATACAATCTTTCTCGGCATAGCACCAAAAAAGTTCAACTTTAGCAGCGAGATCATGGAGCTATGGATACGACGTACCATGGCCGGCGAGAAGAGCAAGCCGGGGGAGTCGAACAGGCCGGAGGGACTCAGCCCGGGGGGAACCGTGAACACGGACGCCGCGGAAGCCGACGACGCCGGAGGCGCCACCGAGAGCGCCGGCCCGGCCCTGGCAACCCCACCTCTCCCCCTTTCCGCCTCATGCTGCTGCTGCGGAGCCAGCGACGGTGGTGGAGGCGCGAGGGAGCCGATAAGGAGTTCCGTGAAGCTCGTCGCCCCGGTGCCGGTGGAGGACGAGGTGCCGCCGCCCGTGTCGGAAGAGAAGAGCGCGGAGGCTAGCGTGAGCGGGCCGGGGCTGGCGTCGCCAGCGCCGGTGAAGAGAGACTCCGAGTTTGAGCGCGGAGGTAGCGCCAGGCGCGGGCGCGGCGGTGGCGGAGGACGCGCGGACATGGTCGCCGGAGCGGCGGAGCCTAGAGAGAGAGAGAGGATTCTCCTCTTCGTCTGCTTTGGATTTCGGCGTTGACTTGGGTTTCAAATGGCTTTGGGGTTCGGTGCGCCGTCTGACTTTTTCATTTATCCCTGTTGGCTTCAGAGGGATCAAAGGTACAGCAACATGGAGGGAAATCAAGGTTTTTTATTTGAGAAACTCGTCTTAGAGTGTTGTTAGGGAAATTTTATTTATATTTATGGTTAAATATGTCTGGAACATTTGATTTTGTAGCATCATACATGAAGATATAACATTTTTTCCATTTATTTGTGTTGGACAAGTAGAAAGCCAATATTTCACATGATCATTCTCATACAGTGACATATTTTAATATTATCTTTTACTCCCTTCATTCTAATTTACTTGTCATTTTAACTTTATTGCATTTTTTCTTTTTATTTGTTATCTTTATTTTCTAATACAACTTTCTCTATTCTCACTCTCATTCTTATTTTCAGCGCATCTCCTTCTTCAATGTCATTAAATTTATGTATCTCCATTCAGAATGACAAATAAGAGAAAATGAAGAGAGTAATAGAAACTAAAATGTGATGAGTTTATTTTATTGAGTCATGGTAGCACTTAAACAGGTTCCACTAACGCTCGTCCGAGAAAACATCCCACCATCTATCAGTGCTGAATCGTCCCTTTGATGAGCGTTAGAGGAAGCACATCTCACTTAGTCGCACTTTTATTTACCATAGTTATAGTCATAATAATTTTTTATAAATAAATGATTTTTTTCTTTACATTTGTATGAGACATACTGCAGTTTACAATACTTTTATCTAGTGGAGCGTACAAAAAATAAATTATACTAGAAATGTCTATGTCACTTGATATCGTAACTAGTTACCCATGGTCTCCAAATGGAAGCACTACACCGCTTGATTTCATTTGCCAGTATTAAACGCCATGACAGGGTATAGGTATGCCATGACAAGAGAGTTCATTTGCCAGTATTAAACGCCATGACAGGGTATACGTACGCCATGACAAGAGAGTGCGATAGGAGAGCTTAAATAAAACCAGGAGGGGCTATATAGACAACCACAAAACTACGCTTCACGCATTCTAATAAAATCAGTCCATATTGTTCTTATGGGAAAGGTTACCTGATCAGGTAACTACTCAGAAAGAAAAATGACTTGTCCCAAAAAAAAAAGACTTTTAAAGACTTACAATTCGCAGTCATATTTTCCAACCTTATTAAAAAAATATCTTTACGCAATAAGATTCATGTACTCTCTCAGTTCTTAAATTGATGTCACCGTTGACTTTTAATATCATCTTTAACTATTTGTCTTATTAAAAAAATAGTTCAATTGTGTAAAATATAAACTGTGTTTAAAATATTTTTATGATAAAATTTAATTATAATTAAATATATAAAATTTATTATATTTTTAATAAGATAAATGGTCAAAGGTGATACAAGAATCAACAGCGACATCAATTTAAAAAAAGAGCGAGTATTAGACTTAGGGCTTCTTTGGATCCGACTGACTAATTGTTAGTCCGAACTAATAATTAGTTGACTAAATATTAGTTTATTGTAGGACTAATTGTTAGTTCATCATGCAATGAAATGTCTGTTTTATCTCTGATTAATTGTTAGTCCATGTATGTTTTGATCCATGACTAATTGCTAGTTCGTTAGTTGTATTTCCCGCTATATATTTAAATTTTCTTTAATTTTTCCGCTATTTTCTATGGTTTATTCCCGCTATTTTTTAACAGAAATATACTACAGTGTAATCAGATAGCATAATAAATAAATTATTTAATACAAATAGTTGATAAAATTGTTCCAGCATCTATAGCTACAATAAAAACTACTTACACTATAGTGTGAATTTGTTTTTTTTAATTTTTAAGACCATATGACCGAGAGATCAAACTACATAAAAAGGAAAAAACTTAAATAGTTATGTACATAATTTGTAATTTGCTAGTTGTGTACGAAGAAGAATGGTAGGTTGAAGAATAAATAACACCAGTTTCGGGTTATTCCGAGTTGCAATAAAAAAAACTACCCACTTCTGAGTTGAAATTTGAGTAAAAAAACATAAGAGTGTTTTAGATTTTATCATTAATTATAAATTGTTAGTCTCTATTAATTTTTTTGAGCAGGCTAATAGAAAAATAATTAGTCTATATATGAACTAATAATTAGTCTCTTTATTAGTTCAGCTGTTTCGAGACAAGAGAACTAATTTTTATTCGACAAAAAATTAATCCTCTGATCCAAACATGGGCCTTAGTTTTTCTCTCTTAAGAAGCGGCAGGCAGCGATCCAAAAGCCGAGCATACGCGGTTCTCTCCATCCTAGATAAAAATAAACGAAAACGTCATCAACCCTTCCCTGTCACTCCATTTGTCAAAAAATAAACGAAGAAAACGAAAAGCAAGAGGAGCCCTAGCCACCCAGGAACGAATAAACGACGCGTCTCGCCGTCATCGTGCGGCAGACGTCGCCGCCCCGGCGGCCGGGAGCGGAGGAGGAGGAGAACGTTCCGTCGGCTAAAACTGTCCACGACCCCACCGCATTGATCGAGGCGAGATATTATACTCCAGCCTGCCTAGAACAGACGCGTCTGCCAATCGCTGTACTTCGCCGTTCCAATAATTGGGGATTTGGGAGACGATGGAGCAAAGCCACGTTTTTGATACTACTCCCTCCGTTCGGTAATATTTGTCGCTTCAACCGATCGCACGGGAAACAAGGCATTGTACAACTTGGCACTACTATCCTTATTAAATTGATGGCAGGAGTTGGAGTATTGGTACTCCACTGCAGTGAGTTTACTGTCTCTAGCAGCTTCTACTAATTTCACCTGCGTCAAAATACACATACACATCCACCAAAACACACGCTGAGCTAAAGTTACTGCAGCGGTGCGGCTGGCCGCTGGCGTCAAATTACAAGGGCAGGCCCGCTCAAAAAATTTGAAACCAACACGAGGGAACAATCTTCACAGGAGCATAAATACGATCAGCTTGCTGTGACCTCCTCATCTCCTTGTTTCATCTCCTCGTCTCCCACCCTCATGCTAAATGCCATGGTACGAGTATTAGATCTCAATAATCCCACTGTCTCTGAAGATGAAGGCGTACAAGGTGGTGGTGGCCTCCCTGACCTGAACATCGCAGTACCAGAAGAAGTAGGAGGAGAAGGTGGTCCATTTAGAGAGAATCTAGCAGCAGCAGAAGGTGGTCCATACTTGTCGTCAGCAACAGAAAGATCAGAAGATGGTGCTCCTATTCCAGACTTAAACATGGAGCCTGACCTGCATGATGAAGAAAACTCAGCATCAGGTGCACATATTACTTATACTGCTCATGAACAAAAGTACGATTACGAGTAATATGCTTCATAAAGAAGTTTTCTTGTTGCCTGCTTGAGTAGCTTGATTACTCCTTGACGCCTGTACTGTAAGATGGCATGCTGTGAGAATTTTAGCTTTTGAAAATAGCAATGTTAATTTTCTTAACACATGTTAGTTTTTGAAAATATAAAATGAATGCCTTGTGACATATCAGAGTAATAAAGTGAAATGCTTTAATTTGGTGTAGTGTTGAATGGAGTATGTGTCTGCTTTATCATTGCAGGAACTCATCAAGCAAACCGAAGATATCAATTTATAAGCAATTCTATGAGGGATGTAGTCTACAGGAATTTGCTTACACTAAGTCAAAATGGCAAGCTCAAAATTGACAGCACGTGTATTGTTTCCGAAAAACTTGGAGTGCATAGACGCACAGTGCAGCGCATTTGGCAGGTTGCAAAAAAACAAAGGGCACATGGGCTGGAAGTCGATGTATCCCACAAAAGAACCAAGCGAGCTGGCCGCAAGCCTCTTAACATTGACTGGTCACTTATGTCATCAATTCCCTATAGTAAAAGGACAACTATAAGGTCACTAGCTAAGGCTTTACAAGAGAAAGGTGTATTTGTTAGTCCTAGCACCTTGCATAAGAAATTCAAGATAGGTTTGATAAAGCGGCATTCAAGCAGTTTGAAGCCTTTTCTTAAGGATGAAAATAAAAAGGCCCGCTTAAGATTCTGCTTGTCAATGCTTGATGAAAGTACACTCAACACAGATCCTAAATTCTTGGATATGCAAAATATAGTTCACATTGATGAAAAGTGGTTCCAGATGACAAAGAAATCAAAGACTTATTACTTGCTGCCAGAAGAGGATGAGCCACACCGTACAGTGACAAACAAGAACTGCATCAGCAAGGTCATGTTCCTAGGGGTCTTGGGCATGCCACTGTATGATGACCATGGAAATGAAATATTTTCAGGCAAATTTGGTATTTTCCCCTTTGTGAAAGAGGTAAAATCATATTGCCAATTTTTGGTACTTTAAATTGCTGCCTAATTGCATATGAAATTGTTTCATGCCCTAACATTGTATTTTGCAACAGGAGGCAGCTGTAAGGAACAGTAAGAACAGGGCCAAAGGGACTTTGGTAAAAAAATCTATGGTAGTGACTAGAGATGTGATGAGAGACTATCTGATTACTAAGGTCCTGCCTGCAATAAAAGAAAAATGGCCACAAGAATATGCAGGGCGCACTATATTTATCCAGCAGGACAATGCTAGAACTCATGTGTTTCCTACTGACCCTGAATTCTGTGCAGCAGTTGAAGAAACTGGGTTAGACATTCGTTTGATTCACCAGCCAGCAAATTCACCAGACATGAACATTCTTGACTTAGGATTCTTTAGCTCCATTCAATCTTTGACATATAGACAGACTCCAAAGACCATAGAAGATTTAATTGCAGATGTGGAGAATGAATACAACAATTATGATGTGCTTAATGTGAAGAAAGTGTTCTTAACCTTGCAAGGTTGCATGATAGAGACTATGAAATGCGGTGGTGACAATAAGTACAAGATACCCCATATGAAGAAGGATCATCTGGAAAGACTAGGTACACTCCCCTCACGTCTTTCATGTGACCGCAACCTGATTCAGAGTGTCAGGGCGATTCTAGGTGACAGTATATGACACGAAGTGGATATCGAGCACCGGTAGGTTTAGCTTTTGTTGTGCTGCTGAGACAGCTCTATATTTTGGCTAGGAATACATGTAAAAAGTTTAGCTTTTGTTGTGCTGCTGGAATAGCTCTATATTTTGGCTAGGAATACATGTAAAAAGTTTAGCTTTTGTTGTGCTGTTGGGACAGCTCTGTATTTTGTCTAGGAGTACATGTAAAAAGTTTAGCTTTTGTTATGCTGCTGGGACAGCTCTATATTTTGGCTAGCAGTACATGTAAAAAGTTTATCTCTATATTCACAAACCAATATTACAACATATAAAGTCTGATTCTACATTACCAAGACAATGGAACTGCTAAAACAATTGGCTGTGAAGCAGCCCCAGCCTCCCGGTGCTCTGTCGCGTCTGCCTCAATCTTCTGCGCTGAACTTAGCTTTGCATCGATGCCTTGCCTGGACAGGAAAAAGTAGCTGACATTTCAATAAGAAGCAATTAGAAATTGCAATATATTCAGGGATTAAGAGCTGTAATTTCAATAAACAAGCAATAAAGAATTGCAACAAACCGTGGTTGTGGTTCCAATGGTGGTACAAGCGGAATGCAATGACACATACGTTTGAGCAGGTCGTCACGTCTTGCAGCCTTCTTGATAGTCTCCTCGTCTGCCTCTGCTTTGTCCCAAACCTTGGACTCTGGAATGAAGGCCATGATGTTCACCTCTGAGTCGGGGATGAATCTGAACCCATGTGCCCACCACTGGCCACGCCTCTTCCTTGTTCCAAGGCATGCTTCAGAGAGAGGATCGTGTTGGGGGCTTGGGGAAAGAGGCGCCCGTACGATTTCAGTGACGGGTGAGACTCCGTCGACGATGGCCTGTGCAGAGCTTGACGACAGCAGCGCCTGTGAGATTCCGGCACCCCTGGCTCTCGATGAGGAGCCCACAGATGGCGGCGCTCCCGGGATCCCATCAGCCATGCTCTGTGTAGAGCCCGGTGAAAGCGGCTGCTGCAGGATCCCGGCGTCCACGGCCTGTGCGGAGCCCAACGAGAACGGCGCGGCCAGGATCCCGTCGTCCACCGCCTCCGCTGACGACTCCGACGACGACTGCGCGGGCGGGATCCGCGATGGGGAAACTGGTGATTCGGTGGTTTCGTTGGAGGAACCGACGCCAGTGGGATTAGATACAGGACTCGGAGCTCGAGGGGCGGCGGCCATTGCTCGCGACGGGAGCTGATGCTCCAGCGGCGGCGGAGCGCCCATAGCAGGCTCAGGTTAGCGGTGGGGGTACTGTTTTCAAGCACAAAAATCGGGATAGAAACACTGAAGACAAACTGCTTTACCCAGGGGCAAAATTGGAAACTGATGGGTAAATTTGTATCGGAGAACGAGAATGACAAATATTTAGGTAAAAAATTTAAATGGTAGAATGATAAATAAAAATGAATGGAGGGAGTACCTCTTGTCCCAGTACAAAGTTATTTCTAACTTTTGTTAATTAATGTTTTGATCAATAATTTTTATAGATCTGATTAAATTTAAAAATTTAGTATTTGTACTTTTAAAATTATTAAAAGAAATATTTTTATAATATATATAATTTATATTATTAAAGTTAATTAAAATTATCAAAATTATTAATCAAAGTCGTAGTCAATAAAATCTAAAAATAAATTTCTATTGAGACGGAGGAAGTATTTGTAACTTTACTTCAGAGTATAAAATTGTTTTTGTATTTTTAGAACGAGATGATGTCCCTGTATTCTAAGTAACGAATTTTGGGAGTACTCACTCTGCTTTAAATTATTGTCCTTAAAGAAACAATTTTAGTTAAAAATAAATTAGCTCTGTTACCTTAATGATAACGATTCACGAACCAAAAAATTACGACGGATCGTCAAAAGATCGAACCGTGGAACTGAAGCATTCTTCAAAACCGATCATTTCGGCGCGTAGAAGATGGATCGATTGAGACTCGTGCGCTGTGACCGTTCGGAGGGATCAGTACTTACGAACTGTTTTAGCATCCTTTAGAATAAAAAAAAAATTATATTTTTTTTTGATATTGAAGTAATTACTATGAGATTATTGCGAAAATTCTACGTTCCAAACCTTAGCAGTTTTGTCACCAACGCGTGGATCTTACTCGTTTTACTTGTTAGGATGAAATTGAAGGAATTTTATACAGTAGCAAAAAATGAAGGATTCTATCCCCCAGCGAACGGGCTCACTTTCTGAGAGGTCGAACTGCATTTGAAGAGCGTGATATCAACACGATAACGACAGGAAAAAAGGTTTCTGCCCGCGCACGTGCTCTCGACTTTGGCAGGTGTTCCTTCTTTTTTCAGGGGGAAAAAGACTGGAGTACTCCAACCGAACGTGGAAATCTCAGCTGCCTCGGTCATTTTCCAAGCGGCCTTTTATTTCTATCTAGTTTTTACATTAGTTGGACATTTCCACATTAAGGTCGCGTGCATTTGCATTCATCTGACACCCGCCACTATCTTTGACCTCTATATATATATTTTTTTATATTTTTAAAAGGACCCGACACAGAAGATAGTACCGGTTTTATTAAATTATGAGACAATAGTCAACTTCATCCCCTAACTAGCGTAAAAAGCTCACATTTATCTTTTAACTTTCAAAAGGTCCAATTAAGTTTCTAAACTTTGATTAGAAGTTCAGTTTCACCCTTGATCTAACTTAACTGCATATATGTCACGCCGCATCAGCTTTTCCCATGCGACGTCAACATCAATTTAGATTATTAATTTTAATATTTTTTATGTATTATATATGTTCAAATTGATAATTTGTGAATATTTTATTTCTTTTACATTTTCATATATTGCTTCATATTTTAACAAATTGACTCAACACAATCCAAATGTACAAAATGTCATTTTCTTAATGAAATAGAAAATTTCAAAAATTCATATTTTTTAGGTTTCAAACTTTAAAAATACCAAAATATATTCATGTGGGATATAAAATTTTCCTGTCTGATTCTTAATACAATCCAAATAAAGAAATAATATTGCATTAATTTTAAGAAATAATATTACATTAATTTTAAGAAATTCAAATGAAACTTTAAAGATGGTACTCTCTCCAAATCTCAAAACAATTTTTTCTCTTTCTAATACATCCCCACTCTATTTCTCTCCTCTTCTTTTTAAAACATCTCATCTCATCTTTTTTGCTTTTATTAATTCCCGTGCATAGATTCAATAAATGAAATCGTTCTGCTAGCAGCCCTTGCATTCAAATATATTTTCTGTTTTTGGACCTCAGTCACAACGGGGTGGTGGCGCAGTTGCCTAGCGCGTAGGTCTCATAGCTGTTGAGTAATCCTGAGGACGAGTTCTGAGTCTCTCAACCCACTTAGCGCCTCCTTTGGATTGAAATTTTTTATTATTATTTTTGTGTTTTTTTTAAAATTAAACTGATTTCTGTGAAAATTTTGTAAAAATAGTCTTTAATCACGCAACGATGATACTGCCCGTGACACATGGGTCGTCACAATCATCTGATAAAGATAAAGAAAGATGATAATAGCACCAGCTGTGCTTTTGCTTTCTTTTTTTTTTTTTCCATCCTACCTTTTCTTTTTACGAGCGGCTGAGCCCGGGACGCTGAGTGAGTGAAGCGGCGGCGCCGGCGAGCTAAGACCCTGGTGGAGTGGCGGGGTTTTTTGAATCCGTCGACTTCACGACTGCAAAATACTCCCTCCTTACCATTTTAATTGACGTTTTAGGGGCAACACATATTACCGATTTACTTAACGTTTCCTACTACCGAAGCGATTGTGAATGAAGTTTTCCTCTACTATTCCTCCTGGCAGGCTTGCAGGTCTCTGACTCACTCCCGAAACAATGCATGGGAAGGAAGCGCACGGAGTCTTTAGGCCATCAGATTGGATAGATGTTAGTTGCTATGCCGGTGCTAAAACTGTCATGTATTTTGAAAAGGAGAGAATAGGAGGGTATTTTTGAATCACTCATCACTGATTAGCTCAAACGAAGCATGCGTGCTAGCAATTCAGAATCCTTTGTACTCTCTTGGTTTTAAATTATTGACATCGTTGACTTCTAACATTAACTTTGATCATTCGTCTTATTTAAAAAATTTATTCAAATCTGTAAAATTTTGTTTTTATTTGATTTATCATTAGTAGAATTTAAATAATGACTAATAATTTTACACATTAGAACAAATTTTTTGAATAAGACAAATGATCAAAGTTGATGTTAGAAGTCAACGGTGTCAATAATTTAAAATCGATGGAGTATTTAGGTCCCGTTTAAAATGTGGGATTTGTTTTCGTTCTCTATGTTTTCTTATGAAATTGAATTAATTATGTGAAATTTTTGTAAGATTCTTGTGAAATCCTACGTTCCAAATAGAGCTCTTAAAATTTAATAAAACGATGAGCAACTCCTAGAACAAAAGGAGTATGGAGGTGGTAGATGACAAGGTCCTCGACCAGAAAATAGCTGGACGCAATTCCACATTTCCACGTGGGCAAAAACTTGAGCTCACCAGACGATTCTTTGTTGACCAATTACCTCTATCTGAAATGTGAATTTACACTCTATAAATATACAAATTTCAGAAACATGGGGTTTCGCCATAGCGTTTTATTCCAAGGTGACTGATGCTTAGTGGACTGTTGGGACTGTTGATGTTTTGCAGTTTTCTCAAACAATTTATGCCCTGTTTAGGTGGTGATGTTTTAAAAAACCATATTATTGAAAAATCGTGGTTTTAGAAACTGTAGTTAGTAAATACTATAGTATTTAAAAACTAATTTTTTTTTAACAGTTTTGAGATAAACTATGATATGTTTGAGTATTAAAGTATTTTCACAGTATTATAATATTTTTAACCATTGAATATTATATAATTTTGCAACATATTGATTAGTACTAGTTTGTCGTGTGAACTATTTTGCTGGAAACTTCCTCTCTGTACGCAACCTCCAGGCTCCAGTGTAAAAAAAAAATCTTCTAACTCCTCTTTGTACGTGACCCTAAATAAAAGATAAAGTACAAATTACTACGCTCAAGTATAGCCAAAATCTAAATAGCACTTTAAATTATTTTTTGGTCATTTTATCCTCACAATTTTGCCATTTGGCTCAATTTGCCCCCTACTATAATTTATTTTTTTTCTCCTTCTATAAGCATAATCTTAAGCTAAAATTTTAAAATATAGTAGAGCACATCATAACACATGTTAAAAAATACATCATTATTTTTATCATTATTTTCATATAGTTTTGTACCCTACGAAATAATTTATTATTAAATATTCTTTCCTATGAAAATAACCATAAATTTTTTTGATAACTTTATAACACGTGTGATTATGTGTTCTATCATCTCGTAAATTTTTAGCTTAAGATTACGATTATAGAAGGAGAACAAAAAAAATAAATTATAGTAGGGTAAATTAAGTCAAATTACAAAGTTGTGAGGACAAAATAAACCAAAAAATAGTTAATAGTTTAGTGGGTTATTTAGACTTTAGCTATATTTAAAAGTAGTAATTTGAACTTTATCAAAAAAAAATTAGCCACTAGTTAACTGCACATCTTCTCGTTCTCATGCACATAGGAAAGGAGAGAGCGCCAGAGAAATGAGAGTCCTGTCCCTGAGTTAGCTCTGGTTAGAAAAAAGAGCTCCTATGTGGAGTTTTCAAAACTTAAAAAAACTGAAGTTTTGAGGATACTATAGTTTTCAAAACCATAGAATTAGCTGCATCCAAACATCTCATTGCTTACTAAAACCATAGTATTCTTCCAAAACTTTAATATTTTATCCCAACAAGGACTTAGTGTTGCAGGAATCGGAAAAGCCAATAATTTTTTTGTTTTTGGACCCCCATCACCAAGGGGTGGTGGCGCAGTTGGCTAGCGCGTAGGTCTCATAGCTGTTGAGTTATCCTGAGGTCGAGAGTTCGAGCCTCTCTCACCCCATTAAATCAAGCGATGATGACATTGCTCGTGACACATGGGTAGTCACAGTCATCTGATAAAGATGATATAGCATCAGCTGAGCTTGACTTTTTATTTTTTTCCATCCAACCTTTTTTTACGACCTGCACAAATCCGTCTTCACGACCTACTTAGTCCTTATGCCGGTATTAAACTACGGTCAAAGAAAAATATTAAATTTAAAAATAATATATTAAAATTAAAATTAGAAGTTTCTCATTATTTATCACATAATAAAAAAGTTAAAATTTACAAGTATCATATCTAAAATCTGTTGCGTTTTAAATTTTTTTGAACAAATATAAATATTTTTTCTTTGTTTGAGGTGCTGTCAACAGTGGACAATTAGTATGTGATTTATCGTTGCATAAGAAATTTTAAATTAATAAGGATCTAACAATACCTTTTGTTTATGCTGCTAGATATATCTCCAAGTGGAGTGCGGGCCTCATGTGGGTAGACCATGCTTCAGCACGCAGATGCTTTCTACAGAAACTGAATTGCCATTGGTACAAAAACTTGAACTGATAAACTGTGCAGCATGACATACAAAGCAAAATAATGCCCCTTGCTTGATAGCACAAACTCTAGTAGAAGCAGAGGCGGGCTGACCTTCCTGTAATCCGAATCCGCGACTGCGTGGAGCACAGGGGCAGGCCGAGGTCTGCCACGCAGACGAAGGTTGTGGATTTGATGGTCATGACACCACCAGGCTGACAGAACTAAAATCGAGGGGACGTAATCACCGGAGAAACACTCGGTGGCCGGCGCAAAGAGATGCAGAGCGGTGGCGCCAAGAGAGGCGGAGCGGTGGCGCCGAGGCGCTGCGGTTCTACTTGCTTCACGTGACGCGACGGCTTGAGAGGCGGAGCTGGGGTACCAAGGCCGATCGGCGGCGTCGAGATGCGGCGACACGGAGAGGCGGAGCGGTGGCGCCGAAGCGGAGCAGTGGCGCTGAGACGTGACGGCACGAAGAGGAGGAATAGCAGCGCCGAGGCAGAGCGGTGGCTCCGTTTGTCATCTGTTAATATGGCAACAACTTTCTTAATGGATGAAGAACGAGCTCTGTTTTGTTTGTTCGTAGCTTTCGTCCATGTTTTGCTGTACGATGATTTCGAGTTTCGACTGGGTTGGGTTAACAGCTTTCAATTTTCAGTGCAGAACGATCTCGACTTTGTTAGCCAGGTAACAAATTTCAGTTTTCCTCTGATCGGACGGGCAGAAAAAATAGAGAAGAGGAATTTGTATATTTTTGTTAACAAACAATGCCTTTTGTGGGCTTAAAAAAGTGGAGATCTAGAAGAGGTTAACCGTTAGATTTGTAAAAGGTGTGTGGAGAGAGATTTGATCCGTTGATGTAATCATCATCTATTGGAGAACTGAGTATATGTGGAAAAAAAAAACTGCGCTTTTTAAAGATGAGAGAAGAGAGTAGGATTTGGCTGGTAATGAAATATTGTTACCCTGGAAAGAGTGCTTTCTTCTATGCATCCGTACTGTTCAATCACTCGGCACTGATTAGTCCAAAAGAAGCATGTGTGCTGGAGTAACTCAGCTCAGAATCCTTGGCAATTCATTTAAAAGATAATAAAACACTGATCAAGTCCTATAACAAAAAGGAGTATGACAAGGTCCTCTACCAGAAAACAAGTGGAGTCAATTCTCTCTCGAGTCTTGACCTATTATCTCTACCTGAAACGGTCATCCATACTAGTGAATATACAGTCTTACATATATACAAGAAACATAAATTTTAGGTATAGCATTCTCTGCAAAGATTTTGCAATTAAATTGTTGATGTTCCGGGCTGACTGAATGCTTAGTGGACTCTGCTGGCCTGCTGATGTTTTGCAGTAGGAATCAGATGCACCTCAAGGTCATCAAGTTAGAGAAAACAAAACAACACCAGATCTGCTCAGTTTACGGAGCAAGGTCAGCCGATAGTGGCACCACCACTATCACTCTTCTGGAAGCTGGAGATCGAGCAGGTAAACTAAGGCCCCATTTGGAGAGATTTCTCCCGCTTCTGCATTTTTAAAACGCAAAAAAGCAAATAAAGGTTGCAAGCGCTTCTGTCCGCTCAGTTACGAAGCGAAAAAGCGAGCTGGGCATCTCTTCTTCGCTTTTGCTCTCCCACTGCCACCCTCTCCATCCTTTCTCCCCTCCAAAAGCGAGGTACGCCAAACACTTCACACCTGCTTCTCTAATTTCCAAAATCCAAAGTTTGGCTTCTCCAAAACACTTTTTTTTCTTCTAAAAAGTGGAAAAGAGACCCCCCCCCCTCCAAAAAAAAACACTGAACCTGATCAGCCAAACAACCAAATTTTGCATTTGCAGCTTCAACCCATCTTAATACCAGAGACCACAAGCTGGTAAAACTGAGCACCACACTCTCGTCTGTTTCACAAAGCAGAACTGACTGAATAGAAAGAAAAAAAAACACCCTGATACAATTACAAAGAAGAGCGCACTTGTCTCCCAGATGTGCGATCATCATGTTGCGATGCATCAATACAAACCCGATTTACACTGGTGGCATCGGTTCTTGACGCACAGGAACATTAAAAATCATAGTACATCAGCATCTGCTAGATCTGTTTGTGATGGATAAAATGAACACTGAGGGCGTGATTGGTTACCCGGCCCAACCCCCAGCCAGGCCCAGGCCGTACAGGCTTTAATTTCTTAGAGCTGGGGCAGTGCTCAACTGCTCACAGGTTTCTCCTGAGAGTGCTCCTTTTGGGCCTGCTGTTAGAAGACCGCAACTTAATAATAATTCATTGCAACATAAACATTTTTCTAATGTAAGTGAAATAACTGATCACCTGTTACAAGCTTGTGGCAAGGTCTAGATAGTACTGGTTTCTACCAGGTTTGTATCCTCATCAATGAATAACATAACAGCTGTCATCACGAGCCTGTAAAGTTGATGAAATACATAACAAGTTGTATCATGCAACACAGAAAAACTCTTAGCATCAAATGGCAGGAAATTGTATGCTCAAAAGAAGTCAACAAAAACATCCGATCTGCCACTACAACAAATCTTGGACCATATTCACTTATTCAGACAACAATCAGGAACAAGACATGACAGAGTGAGGTTACTTCTAGAATGCTGGAAACATACAAATTTGAAATGTTATTCATTGCTTGCATGTTTGGAAACATAAGTTATAAAAGACAGCAACATATTCAGTTTACCATGAGGTTTCTCACTAATTCTAGCATCATTTTTTGATGCCACTAACAGAACTTTGTAATTCTGAATATATAGGGAAAATGAGTTAGGAAGCTACTGTTCTAGAATGGGAGGGGTGATATTGGAATCTCAACTTCCAGGATGTAATGATGTCATAGGACGTTTTTTAATGTAAGACGCCTAGCAGCAGCAGCAACTGAAGGCATATTACACTCGAATGCAAATGCCAATTTTTTTTATTTAAAAAGTGAAATGCTACAAAACATTAATGGACAAAAGTATCCCAACATCAAACCTGTAAATAGTTATAATAAATAAGCAGAAATAGAAGGGAAGTTTGATCATTCGGTAACATCTACAAGATGCTTCCGAGCCATGTACGTGATCATAAATTTAACATGAAGATACAAGCAACATGTAGGATGTAAAGGGTATATTTCTTATAGGGCAATATATAACATTAAAACCACAAATAACATCTACTGTGGCTTTCCCTAAAAAACAAATAATATGGTCCTAGCCCCATGAGATGATTATTGTGGATATACACACACTTGATTTTGACTAGATAACAGAGCACCTTGAACAAACAGGTTCACTACATTCAACCCAAACTCACCCCAATTCAAAGCGGGTGTTAAATCCAATGCCCAAAACTCAAAAAGAATTCTAAATTGACTGAAGAACTTGATATAAGATTTGAGACATTCTTGGCCTATTTGAACCAATTAATCAACATATCATCATACTGGACAAAAAGGAGAAGCTGATTGTACCCTAGGTTTGCCTACATGGAAATGACGTGTGCTGTAATTATAATTCTTTTTGGGGACTTCTTTAATACTCTATGTTCATTCCCTTATATGGGTTGCTTACTTCCAAACCAAAATAAGGAGGCTAGATCTTGTATGAGATATTCAATCAGTTGTTTTTCTGGACCTGACTTCTGTTACATTTAGCTGAATGTAAGACAAAAAAACACAGCTATTATTTCTTTATTGTCAAGCCTATGTTCGTCCATTAGTGTACCAGAACAGACTAAGAAGCGAATTTACTAATCATTGTTAAGGCTAATTATATGTGGAATCAGTGATCCATTATGGTTACTAAATAATTTTAGGAAAGATTTCAATTAAGAAAACTTGGTGACTGCTTCAGTATACCCTACTCAGCAATTGCAACTCCACTATTTATGTGTCAGTAAATAAGCCTATTCTTATCATATGCATTAGTTTGGACCTCTTTTTAGTTTTGACCATTGAACAGTTTATTTCTAGCAACGAGTAGTGAAAAGATTTTTTTCATGGTGACAGTAATATACCCATAGATGCTGCTGAGTTGATGTAGCCATATTCAGCAATAACAAAAGCTAAGCAGAGACAAAATTTTTATACCGAGTCCTATAAAAATTGAACACGCATAACATATGTTAAATAAATTCTTCTACTAGTGGGCAAGGATTAATAACACCGAGACCTACATTTACAGCGTACAAAGCGCTGAAGAACCAAAATCATGTCGAGCATGTGGGAACTATAAGTTCTCAGTCTAGAAAGATAATATTACCAGTATTCAGTCAAGAAATAATGTGACTACTTTACAGAACATATTTCAAATCAAAAGCATGTAGAACGTACAGTTTCACATGGTAGTAAGTTACTGGTGCCATGATCAGAAATGGAAACCAATGTAGAGTCAGAAAAAAAAGAAGCACATAAGGCCGCTTGGAGTGCATATTCTATAACAACCACTGCATTGATGCGAGATGATGAATCATATGGGTTGATATAGTCATACTCCAAATCAGATAAACAGATAAGCTGTAACAAAAGCAGATTGACAAGATCAGTGGAATTAGCCAACAAGAATGGAGCTAGGCAGTGAATGTATAATCCGTGAAGGATGGTAATAAACCTGAAATGAATGTGGCAATTCAGAAAATGTTAGATGTGTCAATGCATAAAGTCTAATAATCATGTACAAATTATGACCAGTCAATCAAATTTGTCATTTTAGTATGGATTTGGTGAGCCTAAAGTATCCTTGATCAATTATGTTGAATTCTGACATTTAGACCCTAAAGTTACAATAATGAAAGTGCCACAGACGACCAGGCTGATTTCAGACCCACTAAAGGAATACACACACTTATGGCATCCACTAAGTAGCATCAGCTGGCATTAAAGTTCCAAACAAGAGCAATAACTTATCTTCAAGCAGTGCAGTAGCGGCATGTGTTTAACAAGCCACCAAGTCTTTACCACGCACACTTTATTATAAAGAATCATATAACAGTAAATTGTGACGCCTCTCACCCAGGACAATAGAGCTTTTGGATTGCTCTAAACAAACAAAATAGGGCAAATTTGCTGCAGGACACTAAACTTTGCTGTTTCGCACTGCACTATAAACTTTGCTGCAGTTTGCTGATTCGCATCGAACTATAAACTTTGCTGCACTTTGCTGTTTCGCACCGAACTTTTGATAATTGGCCATGTACCATTATAAAATTTTGGTTCTTTGCTTAAGAACACACCCCAAGCAATATAATAGTAAAATGATTTCTTTAAAAGAAGAAACTCTAGTTCGCTGTTCACCTAGTCCCCATCGTCTAAGCAGCGACGCCACGAACGGCACCGTTGACCACCAAATCCAGTCAAATCCCCACAAAATCCAACAGACGCCGCCCAAATTCGACCACGAGTGCGCCGGCACCGCGCAAGACTCGGATCAAATCCAGTGTTGACGGCGAGCATCCAAGGGTGAGGAAGAGCAGATGGCGTGCCTGGTACGCGGTGAGGCCTACGAGGACCATGACGGAGGCGAAGGAGAACCGCCAGAGGACGAGCTCCACAGACATGGCTGGCACCGCCGCTTAGCCTCGATAACAGCAGCACGAACCAGTCGATCTAAGAACTGCTCGCGCGGACAGGTGTCCGGCTCCCCGCTCGCCCTGCTTTCTCGCAGCAGCCAGCGGGTGAACCGTGCGGTCCAACTCCAAACGGATGTGACGCCCGCTCTGGAGTCTGGACTGGACCAGCCTAATATGCGCTGAGCAGGGCCGCAATTGTAACGATCAAAAACAAATAAAGCCCACAAAAAAAAAAAAGCTCAACAAAAACCATGTAAAAAAGATCCTATATAATTAGTACTTCGTGCACTGTTAACCCTACTCTTTTTCCTCTAAACACGCCGTCACGCGCAAGCTGGCCAACGCCGCCGCGCCTGCCAGTACGACGCGCGAGGCCGTTCAGCCGTTTTTTCTATTCTCGTGCGTGCTCCTGGTGTGAGAGAGGGAAGAGCGCAGGAAGCAGCACTGCTGCACGTTACTTCGATCTCATCACCAGTGGATCGATCAATCTATTGCGGAGAGGTGAGGAGGTATAACCGTTTTATTTCCTTTGTAATCTGGTGCAATTCGGCTAGGATTTTGAGTATGGGTCAATAACGAAAGTTGTAGATCGTGTAATTACCTTTCCAACGAGTACTCGTTTGTGTTATTCCGTTGGATATAGAAAAAGTTATGTGTATTTTAATATCAGAGTCGAGTGCTGTTTATTCTAATACGCGCCGCAGCAGATCGAACCCAGTTTTGAGGACCATACTTTATGAATTTGAGAATATCTTAATAACAAAAGATGTAGATAATTCGGATACCTTTCCAGAGAGTAGCTATTCATAATTTCCATGGGATATTCAGGGAGATATGACCTTCGAAAGTCTGCTGTCACACTCCGTTAAATTACAGTTTCAGTGACTAGATTCGGTTTTAGGGGGCATTTTTAAAAGTGCTAGAGGCCGAATCTGGTTAAGTCAGTATGGAGGCGTTTCTAGTATTTTGTATGATATTTCTACAGAGTATTTTTATGATCATTTAGGTGGAGTGGTTTCGAAGCTGTGAATTTTTGAATTCAGCTTCTTGCAATGTGTGGCAGAAAGAGTGTTCTTGTTCTTGTTTGACCTAATTAAAAAAAATTGTAGTTGATATACTTCGATAGTCCATTGAATACCAAAGTTGTAGAAGGTTAATTGTGAATGTTTTCTATACATTATTTGCAACCGTTGGGCGTAGGATCACACTGTTTTCTACTCCCTCCATTCACAAATATAAGTCGTTCTAGCTTCGGACACGAGAATCAAAGAGAAGTGAAAAAGCATGCTTCACAAAAAACGAGGAAGAAAGAGATAGAGATAAAAATTTATTGGGAAGAGAGAAAGTGTGTTGAAAAGAGAGAAACGTGTATTGAGAAGTGAGAATGACATATATTTGAAAATAAAATTTGAATGCTAGAATGACTTATAATTATGAATGGAGAGAGTACATGTACATGTTGAATTGAATGCATATACTGAGTTGTACACTACAAATCAGATGGGAATACTTCGAGTCGTCCGTGGTGCTTTTGTTCTTCTTCATTAAAGAGGCAAGTAAATGTAGTGGTTTGCTTCTATTTTGACATGCTATTTTATCACCTATATTTCGTATATTAATTATGTTAATTGAGGTACTCCGAAGTTTATTTATATATTGAAGTTGAATTGTGGAGCTATTGCATTTATCATGTGGCACATTATTAGTATTACATTGCAATTGCATTGCGTATATGAAGTTTGTGGTTAACCTATGGTTACGACTGGACCGGTACACATCGTACGTTCTCGAGGAGGGGTGCGATGTAAAAGTGGACATGGCATTGCATTCATATGCATTCATAAGGTGAAGTTATTATTATTTGCATTCATATGCATTGATGGAAGTGAAAATGATATTATTTATATTGTGGACATTTGTGGAGAAGTTGTGGATTATGTTGCCTTCACGAAGAGTTAACTTCCTTCATGTTACCCTACCTATAATATGGATACATTTAAATTATTGTTAATCAACATGTGATTTAATAGTTTGTCAAAACAATTTACTTGCTGAAATGTTTCATCTCACCTTTGCATTATTCTTTCCAGATGCTTGATGATTGCTGAGGAGAGAAGGGAATAGCTGTACGTCACAGATTTCATTAATTATCATAGATATAGTAAATCTTGAGGATGCTTGCTTAATAATGCGGATACTGAACTTATTTGATTTGGTCGTGTTAAGTCTCTTTGATAGGTTGCTTCTATTATTTAATTCATTTATAATTATTATTATTTGTTTTCGCGTTGCTTATAATTTCAAGGAGATGCTGTTGAATTTTATCTAGAGTATTGTTCTGTTGTCTTGTGGGCTTAGTACCATCTCGGGGTATTTGTGGATTTCTGTGGTGTTATAGCAACGACGGGGCGGCCGTCGGTGACGCGGGAAAAGAAGGCGGCGGCGAGGTGGGGCGGAGCGGCGCAGGTGGGCCGTGGATGGGTTGTCGGCTGATGTCTGCGAGCCTTTTTTGCAGTGTAAGTGCTGGGTTGTAAATAAAAGTGCTGTGGAAGTGGTTAAGCGTGTTCTGCGATGCAGATTTTTACCGATTATAAATGGAGATTTAGCAATATAATTTGTTTTTAAATCTTATTCGGTATTCATTTAGTTGTTTATTCTTTTTAAAAGCAGATGTAAGAGATGTTATTTGTAAGAAAAGGCTGTAGCTTCCCACGAAGCAAAGGTCGGTGAATTTCTATCATTATAAAAAATACTTTATTTTTTTCACTTTCTTTAATCTTCATAGCTAAACTATAAGCTAACACCCTTTTATTAGGACATTGCCAGTCCCGTTATGGGTCGGACTTTACCTATCTACTTGGTGCCAACTGCAAGTTGCACCTCGAGTCTAGTAGCAATAAAAGAATACCAATAGAAGATATGGGAGAGTAATTGTCTCTGGTAGAGTAATTGTCCAAATATATTCCTTAGGTGTGTCTCGTGGTGACTTGTGGGAACCACTCAAAAAAGATTGTCAGTGTTACACCACTCTCTGAAAAAGAGTGCAATTTGTGGAAAAATTTACAACTAAGGGTATACTTTTGCCTTACCAAAATATATGGGATTGAAGGTTGATTCAAAGTCAAACTCTTTTAATTTTGATTGGTAATAAAATAAATTATTTTAAATAAAAAACTTACATATTTTAATAGTTGCTTTTCTGATTAATCTAATAATATCATTTACACTTTTCTAATGATTAGCAGCTTTACCTTCCCAAGGCTCACAGCTAGACATGAAAAATGTATTTCTGACAAGTCGCTATTCTACTTTATTGCATTGTAATATCATTATTTCTGTGATGTGTGAAACTGAATGATGATTTGCATATTTTATTGTATCAATTCTTTAAGTCAAATTCATGACAGAGATACTTCTCTTGCCCCAGTTGAAATTACTTGATTTTTTTTCTCGGGGAATCCATGGGACTATGGCACCAGACAGATGATATTTAATGATTTCAAGTAATGTGCTAGCGTGCTAAGGAGAATGACTAAATATCCAGATAATATGTTCTCCTACACATTTGCCTACTCTTTGTGGTGTCTTTGTTTGTCTGTCTACACCATCTGCATGTTAGGTAGAGTAGCAGTTGGTGAACCCTGCTCATTGTTCTTTTGAATAATTCTTCATTGCTAATCAAATGTAGAAAAGCATGCTATGCTTTTTTTCATAGCTGTTTTGACTTTTGACAATGCCAACCATTCTATTACTTTCTTTTATTAATTATAATTATTTGATTGTAGTCTAATGGAAATATAAAATTCTGTATGAATGATAGTTTGCCTACTAATATCTCTTCGGAAGATTTGTCTACACCACACCGTATATAGGTGGTATTGTCCAGAACATACTACCCAACTTGATTTTGCTTGTAGGACATTGCGATTTTGAGTATTTTTCTACAGGACACCGCGAGAAATATGTTAGGAATATTCTATGGCAAAATGACAGTGTTGCCCCTGTCTCCTGTCTAGGTGATGCACGGACTCCACCGTCCTTTATTCCAACTTCCATGCGCCGGTCATCTGCGCCGGCCGATGCCACATCACCGTCCACTGCAAGCCCTCTGCCCCCGGAAACACACGGGTATGGAATGTTGACGGCACAAAGCTAAAAGGAGTCCAGGGGCATCATGATCATTTTGCCATGTAATATTCCCGGAATAGTTCTTGCGGTGTTCTGGAGACAAATACTCGAAATCGCAGTGTTCTGCAGATAAAATCAAGTCGGATAGTGTGTCCTAGACTATACCACCTATCTCTTTCTACTTTTCAATACACTTTGCTGCTATTGTGCTTCAACTTCTCGGTAATTCCTATTGTTCTGCAACTTCACGAAATTGTGATTCTTTGTTGATCTAAAAGTTTCGAATCAGTCTACCATAGGTTTTTGTCGAAAGTTGCTATATATCATAGGGTACCTCATATCGAGTATTTTATAAATATGTAGTTTTGCGATACGCTGCTTACAAAATATATAGCTTTGTGATACAATTTTTTAAATATGTAGTTTTGTGATACATGGATGCACTAAATCTGTAGTTTTGTGAAATAATTTAAATATGTAGTTTTATAATATTTTTGACAAACTGGCTATAATTTTGTAAAATTTACTCAAAAGATTAATTATGGAAGATACATGGAAGTGGTAAGGGACCTAAATTTTGTAGCAGCAATGTAACCCTTCTGCCTTCCGCCAATTTGTCTTCTACATGCATTTTTCATTTATATGGCGCGTGATAGCATGCCACGTACTTCTCTGTTTTTTAATTGATGTCGCTGTTGACTTTTTAATTTAATTTTGATCATTCGTCTCATTCAAAAAATTTGTCTCAAATGTGTAAAATTTTAAGTTGTGATTCAAATAACTCTAATGATAAATCAAATTATATCAAAATATATAAAATTTATTAAAAAAATTTGAATGAGACGAATAGTCAAAATTAAATTTAAAAGTTAACCATAACATCAATTAAAAAACGGATAGAGTACATTAGTATTAATGAACTTTGGGAAGAATGAGCATGGGAGTGCTCCAGTCGCGCAGGGTTCGATGCCGGATTCCGCACTCACCTCAAAGAACGCATAATAGGATAGTCATGATAAGCCAATAATAGTTGTAATATTTTTTTTCTAGTTCTTTCTTACCTATCTGGTATACTTTTGTAATAACACAACGGTATGCAATTCGTTGCAAAAGGCTAGAATTTTATTCCATTACCCAAAAAGGGCCGCATTTCAAAAAAAAAAAAGATAAACAAGGATAAGAACATGGGTGACGGTGAGAACTTGTATTCATACTTTACATTCAATTTTGGCAAAGAACAACGAAAGTTGTGACATTTTCAGATATTTTTTAGCCTTGCAAGGTTAAGCCATCAACGCACAAAACAACACATGGGCACAACATTCACACCGGAATCATGCACAATTGATCTTCTACTTGCCAACGTTCTGGTACCTGTAAAACCTTGCACATATGAGGTAGTACACGAAGTTGACGGCCAGGAGCACGGCGAGCAGCCAGTAGAGATTATCCAGCCTAGATGCGTTCAAGTTATTGTTCTGCAGCCACGCCGTGGTCCGCCGGACGACACCGACGAGCGCGGTGCTCAGGTAGAACCCGAGCGCGATGATCACGGCGACCATGCCCGTGGACGTGTTCTTGAGCGCCGCCGGGAACTCCTCGTAGTACAGCATCACGCCGCCGGGGAAGTACAGCGCCTCGCCGGCGCCGGCCAGCACGAGCGGCAGGACCAGCCACATCGCCGACAGCGGCGACACCCACCGCGGAGCGATGCCCACCTCGCCGTGCGCGCGCACGGTCGCCAGGCGGTGGTGCTCGACCGCTGCGGATGCGGCCACGCTGACGATGGCGAGCACGTGGCCCGCTCCGATGCGCTGCAGCGGCGTCGGGAAGCGCCCGGCCGTGAGGCGCCGGCAGAGCGGGAGGATCACGCGGTCGAACAGGCCGACGGACACCACGATGGATACGAGGATGATGACGATCATGGAGCTCGCCGGCACGGTGAAGCGCCCGAGCGAGCGGTCCATGGCGAGCGCCTGCAGCACCGTGAAGTTGATCTGCGTGCCGAACGCGACGCTCAGGACGATGGACGTGCTCCAGAGCGGCATGATGCGGAGCAGCGTCTTGAAGTCCTCCACCTCCTGCACTGTGCAGATCCGCCATGGCCGGGCCGCCGTCCCGTCCCTGGCGGTCACGTCGCCGTCGGTGATCAGTGCAGCTCGGTTCAGGAAACTACGATTAGAATCAAGAGCAGGTTCAGATGGCAGAGTATCGTTGTTGTTGCAAGTAGTTATAAGGACCCAGCAAAAAAGTTTTAGACTCACAAAAAAAAATCAGAAATTTCGGTTTCCAATTCAAACGAATTCAATTTTTTTTTCTAAAAAGTGGAATGATTTTACTAGAAACTATCCTAAATTCATTAAACATCACAATCGATAAATCTCAAAGATAACAAGTTCAATGAATACGACACCGATTGGATTCACCTGGATTTTTTGGCTGAAATTGAATTTCTTTCCCACCCCACAGATAAATACAAAATTTTCAAAATTCCGGTGAAATTTTGAGAAAATTGTTTTTCCTATAACAGGACTTGAGCTCAGCTGCATTTTCCAGACACATAGTACATCAGGTGGATATAAACATACACATGATCTCCGAATAAGTTTGTTCAAAGTACCATCGCAAAAAAAAAAAAAGCTTGTTCAAAGTACAACGGTGCTATCAACCATATTGTATGAAATCGATCGAGATATGAATGATGCTAGCAACAATTAAAGTATCAGTGGATGTCACAAGATATTTTGCACACTCGTGTTGCTTCTTTGACTAGATAAGAAAATACCGTTTTTAAATAACAGATTGCAAACACCGTTTGACATCAGGCGTCCATTCAGCTGGAGTCTTTACCAGCCTTTTGCATATTTTTCATATACGGACAATGCATCATGCTGATGGGGCAACTACTCTGAATGGTGAGATTCACCCCTTAGTCCAATCTAACGCATACTTTAAATAAAACGGCTGATGGCAAATGTATTCAGAAATGTTGCACCTCCGAAGACATCAAAATTCCAATGAAGTGTCAAAATACAAAACTGCATTTTTTCAAGTTGATGTAGTAAGTAGTTTAGTGAAAATTTTATACCAGCTGTTCTTTTGTCTTAACCATATAAATTTAAGTTGGAGTACTTAAGATTTGTGCCTGTCATGCGCAATGACCTTTAATTGAGGTGCTTAAAAACTTTGCTATTGAATGTTAAAAACATTCGTTTCAACTAAATTAAAGATAGGTACATACATAAAAAAGAAATATAAATTTCTAAAACTATCGAAAACGTCAAACATAAACGTACATGCAGTGTCCTAATACATTATACTGCACTTAAGAAGTCTTCAATATCAGCATGTGGTCCCACTAGATTCGTATCCTCCGCACTTTCTCTTATATGGCAAATTTTATCATACTTAAATCTTATCACTCATCATAAAATCAACGCTTAATAATGGTTGTATGATTTATGATCTTGTTTTTTAAATAAATTAATATAAATTCTGGTAGAAAATGATCAAATCATCGAGCGTTGATTTTACAATGAGTCGCAAAGTTTATCCCAGGAGGCCGGAAGGTAAAGGTAGAGGATACAAATGCGGTGCCACTTTACCAAAGCTCGAGCGGCATGGTTTTCTTACCTGAAGCTGTCGCTTGGACCAAGTTTGTCGTCGCCGCTGGAGTCATTGTCCGTGTCACTGTCGCGTCGTCCATAGTAAAATGCCAACCCCTCTGAACTCGCCATGTTGACTTTCCACTTCCTCGCCGCAGCGACGGCCACCCTGGCGAGCGCCGTGAACGGGCTGCCCTGCGCCGCGGGGCGGCGGTAGTACCGCGCTCCGAGCAGCAGCGCGACGAGGCCGGCGAGGCTGGCCGCGCCGGACACGACGTACCCGAGCGCCCAGGACACGGTGTCCTGCACGTAGACGACGGCGGTGTAGCCGACCACGGAGGACGCGTTGAAGAAGATGAAGTACCAGTTGAAGAGCACGTCGCGGTCGGCCTGCGCGTCGAACTGGCTCGCGCCCAGCGTCGCCTGGTTGAACCGCGCGCCGCCCGCGCTCACGCACAGCAGGAACACGCCGGCGTACAGCACCGCCATCTGCCCCGCCGAGGCCGCCGTGCACTCGCCGATGGTCGGCTGGCATGCCGGTGGACGCAGGCCGTGGACGCTCGCCGTGAGGGTGAATACGACCAAGGACTGCACGGGTAGGCGCCGAGTGTTGAATGATATATCAGCGAGGATGTCCTTGCGTTGGTCATCATGCATGCTCATATCCATGAAGAGTAATGAAACCGCAGGATCGAGTGGTATGGTATGTACCAGGACGGAGAAGACCATGGAGACGGCGACGACAGGGTAGCAGCCGAAGAAGGCGTCGGCGACAATCGCGCCGCCGACCGGGGCCAAGCTGAGGCAGCCGAGTGCGATGCTGGAGATTTGCGCGGCGTCCACGCGCGGCACGTTGTACTTCTCCACGAGGTAGACGACCAGGTTGCTCGTCGCGCCGCCACGAGCTATACCCAGCCCGAACATCGCCACTGCAACACATGGTGTACATAGTTACATATCGATCGAGAGAGAGAGAGAGAGAGAGAGAGAGAGACCTCCGAGGAATGGGAAGGTGATCCATCCCCCTTTCCTCTCAGCATCAATCGCCTGCGGCTGGGACTCTTGATCGACATGGAGGTTAGGAGCAGGTTCTTGGGACCCGTTCGCCTCCATTATACCGTGCCTTCCTAGCTAGCTGCTCGATCGATGCTTGCTGCGCAAATGGATGAATTACATACTACTCCTATATACGAGCACGGGCGCAGAAGGTCAAACTAGGAGCAGCATCACGGACTGTGATGGATGTTTACTGAAAATATAATGCTGATTTGTTAGGACCCAGCAGAGGCTATTGCATCCCAAGGCTTAAAGAAAGAGGCTATGGTTGACAAATACTCCCTCCATCTCACTTTATAACTAGGATTTTGGGTTGACACATAAATTAAAAAGAGTGCAAAAATAGGATGTACAAAAACAAGGAGGAGGGGGATAAAAATAGAGAAGTATTGGAATAGAGAAATGCATATCTGAAAACGAGAACGGTGAATAATTTAGGAAAAGTGGAGAAGAACAAAGTGACTTATTAATTAGGATGGTGGAGTATGGTTGTTGAAAACCTTTGTGATAAAGACCCCATTTAGGAAGGCTTTTGGACCAGCTCCCACTTCAGCTGAAGCCCTCCTAAACCCTAAAAATGAGATGTGAAGCTCCCCAAAGTTATTATGTTATATTATGACCCTATTTTGCTACCTACAAAACAAGCTTATGGTGTCACTTCAATTTTTCAACAGTCTTGACCCAACAAAAAAAAAACTGACACCATCGGGCCAGGTTGACCTCCTAGTGTTACTGTTAAACACTATTGTGTATATAACAGTGTCAGGCATAGATGACCTCAGCCAAGATAGCGACACTGATTACTGCCACCATACACTAGTGTCTGCTGTCTTCTCTAGCAATGTTGGCCCTCACTGATGTCAATGCTGTGTTAGACAACCATGTATGTCATGTGATTTGTCAACCGAGAAACATGGATGCCGTGATCATAGGTGTGTAAAATTAGTATGTCCTAGCATATTTGGTAGTTGCTTCAATAAGGAGGAATAGCTCTGGCAATCCATGATTCTCGGCTGATTATTTGTAAGCCACGCAGAGGGCTGTTCTCTGCCTATATCAACAAAACTACGCGGCCTCGAGAAAGGTGAGATGCTTCTCTATTTCCTGGTTGCTTACATGGTATCAGAGCCACCTCCTTCAACCACATCTAGCATCACTTGTCGCCATGGTGAGTTCATCATCTATCAACACTGTCTCTCCCCTGCTCGGACAGGTTATCACCGAGAAACTGAACAAGACAAACTTCTCCCTGTGGAAGGCACAAGTCTTGCCTGTGCTGCGTGGAGCGTAGCTACAAGGGTATCTTGATGGCACTAACATTCCTCCACCTAAAGAGCTTGAAGTCAAGGATGGAGAGAAGACCAAGAAGGTGCCAAACACTGAGTACACCCACTGGAAAGCAGTGGAACAGCAAGTACTCGGGTTCCTGATGACGTCTCTATCCCGGGACGTGATGGCACAAGTTGCTACCCTTGAAACGCCCAAGGAGGTGTATGAAGAAATTCTGCGCATGTATGCTTCTGCTTCACGCGCCAGGACTGTCAACACAAGGATTGCCCTTGCGACTACGCAGAAAGGTAATCTGACAGTCACTGAATATGTTGGAAAAATGAAAACTCTTGCAGATGACATGGCCTCTGCCGGGAATCCTCTTGGAGATGAAGAACTGGTCTCCTACATCCTCGCCGGCCTTGATGAGGAATTCAATCCTGTCGTCACGGCAGTAGCGGCTCGTGTTGAGCTGATCTCCTTCGGTGACCTGTTCTCTCAGCTTCTAAGCTTTGAGCACAGGATGGATCTGCTTCGTGGAGGAACACAAAGCTCTGCAAATCTGGTCAGACGTGGCCGTGGATGAGGAAACCATCGTGGCCGCGGCAATCAACAAGGCAGTGGTGGAAGTCGTGGTCGGTCCTTTCGAGGACGAGGTGCTTCAACTGGTCGCGGTCGCAACAACTTTAACAACAGCGACAACAAACCCCAATGCCAAGTCTGTAACAAGTACGGACACACTGCTCTGGAGTGTTGGTACCGTTTTGATGAAGAGTTCGGGGCAAACCAGAAGAGTGCCTCTGTTGCTGCTCATGCCTATGGGGTGGACACCAACTGGTACACGGACACCGGTGCTACCGACCACATCACAGGGGAACTTGAGAAACTAGCTATGAAGGAGAAATACAAGGGAAAAGATCAGATCCGTGCTGCAAATGGTGCAGGGATGAATATCAGTCACATTGGTCATGCTACAATTAGTACCCCTAGTTGCAATCTGAAACTTAGTCATGTGCTTCATGTTCCTGTCACTGATAAAAACCTAATTTCTGTTCATCGCCTTGCTTCCGATAATCATGCCTTTCTTGAGTTTCATCCAAATCATTTTTTTGTTAAGGATCTGGTCACGAAGAAGACTCTGTTTGAGGGACGATGTAGAAATGGTCTCTACCCCATACCGAGTGAAAATCTGAAGAAAGAAGTCCTTAGCACCACCAAGTCTCCTAAAAATTGGTGGCACTATCGTCTGGGTCATCCTTCATCTGAGATAGTCAAGAAGGTCATTAACAGTAATAATTTGTCGGGTTCAGTTGAATCAAATAAAAGTTCGGTCTGTGATGCCTGTCAACAGGCCAAAAGTCATCAGCTTCCATACAATGTGTCTACTAGTGTTTCTGCTAAGCCCTTAGAACTTATCTTTTCTGATGTATGGGGTTGTGCCTCGGATTCTGTAGGAAGGCACAAATATTATGTGAGTTTTATTGATGATTACAGTAAATTCACTTGGGTTTACCTTCTCCGGTTTAAATCTGAAGTTTTTCAGAAATTTCATGAATTTCAAAATATGGTGGAACGAATGTTTAACAGCAAAATTATTGCTGTTCAAACTGATTGGGGTGGAGAGTACCAAAAACTCAGCTCTTTCTTCACTAAAATAGGAATATCTCACCTTGTGTCCTGTCCACATACTCATCAACAAAATGGCCCAGCTGAACGCAAACATAGACATATTGTTGAAGTTGGTCTAGCTTTGCTTGTGCATGCATCTATGCCATTAAAATACTGGGATGAAGCCTTTGCTACTGCAGCCTATCTCATTAACCGTACACCATCTAAAGTCATTAACTTCATGACACCTTATGAGCGTCTTTTCCACAAGAAACCAGACTACAAATTCCTTCGGGTTTTTGGATGTGCTTGCTGGCCTAACCTCCGTCCGTATAACGCCCATAAACTTGCCTTTCGCTCCAAGAAATGTGTCTTCTTAGGCTACAGCTCCTCTCACAAGGGTTACAAATGCCTAGATATCAGTACAGGACGAGTCTACATCTCAAGAGATGTTATTTTTGATGAAGGTGTTTTTCCCTTCCATAATTTGCATCCTAATGCTGGTGCTCGCCTACGGGCTGAAATAAATCTGTTGCCTCATTTGTTTCCTTTAAATACCACCATGAATCATCCGGGGGATACTAATGCAGCTGATTCAATGTTGACTAATATTCAAAATGACCAAAACTATGCACCTAATGATATTTTCTTGGAAGAAAACAATGATACTTGTGCGCAGGAAATCACGGAGACAACAGACAGACTGGACACGCGATCCCATGGTGATACGCACATGATCTCAGGAGCTGACACGGGCAGCGGCAGCGAACCGGCTCCGGAATCAGCGTCTCCAGACTCAAACGCACATAATTGCGCCAATGATGACGGCTCGACACGTGACATGACTGGCGTCCAGCCTTCGCCTGCCGGGGTGGACACGCCTCGGGATGGAAGCATGGATGCCGGATCTTCTATGCAAATTGATGCAGACACACGTCCACATAGAATAAGAAAGCCGAAGCAGTACACTGATGGTACTATAAGGTATGGCTATGGTTGTTTAGCTCTTAGTAATGAACCACAAGATTTATCAGAAGCTCTTGATAATAAAAATTGGAAACATGCTATGGATGAGGAGTTCAGTGCTTTGCAAGATAATAAAACTTGGCATTTAGTACCAGCACAGAAAGGGAAGAACCTTATTGATTGTAAATGGATATACAAAATTAAAAGGAAAGCTGATGGCAGCATAGATAGATATAAGGCTCGTTTAGTAGCTAAAGGGTTTAAGCAGAAATATGGAATAGATTATGAGGATACCTTTAGTCCAGTTGTTAAAGCCGCCACCATCAGGATTGTTTTGTCCATAGCTGTGTCCAAAGGATGGTGTCTTAGACAGCTAGATGTAAAGAACGCGTTCCTTCATGGTGTTCTTGAGGAGGAGGTCTATATGAGACAACCACCAGGTTATGAAGACAGTAAGTTTCCACATCACGTGTGCAAATTGGATAAGGCAATATATGGTTTGAAACAGGCCCCTAGAGCTTGGTACTCAAGGTTGAGTGATAAATTGCAGCAACTTGGTTTTCGGCCCTCTAGAGCAGATACTTCTCTGTTCATATTTAATAAAAGCAATGTTACCATATTCTTACTAATCTATGTGGATGATATCATAGTAGCCAGCACTTCCTCAGATGCAGTAGCAGCATTGTTGAAGGATCTAAAGACTAACTTCGCTCTGAAGGACTTGGGCAATCTTCATTATTTTCTTGGTATAGAGGTCAATCAGGTACGTGATGGTATTCATCTATCTCAGAGCAGATATGCTTCGGATATTCTCAAACGGGTTGGTATGTCTGAATGCAAACCCGTCGCCACACCTCTATCAGTATCTGAAAAACTAAGTAAACAAGGTGAACTTCTTGGACCAGAAGATGCCACAAGGTATAGAAGTATTGTTGGGGCATTACAGTATTTAACTCTAACTCGACCAGACATTTCTTTTGCAGTAAACAGAGTCTGTCAGTTCTTGCACTATCCTACCACAGCTCACTGGACTGTAGTTAAAAGAATTCTTAGATACATTAAGTCCACATGTGATATTGGGATGAGCATAAGTAAAAGTCGTTCTATGCTTGTGAGTGCCTTCTCTGATGCTGATTGGGCAGGAGATATTGATGATAGGAGATCAACGGGAGGATTTGCAATATTTGTTGGCAATAATCTCGTGTCATGGAGTGCAAGGAAACAAGCCACTGTGTCACGGTCTAGTACCGAAGCAGAGTATAAATCGCTAGCTAATGCAACAGCAGAAGTGATCTAGGTGCAATCACTTCTAAAGGAACTAGGAGTTCACACACCTACTGCTGCAACACTATGGTGTGATAATCTTGGAGCTACATATCTCACTGCTAATCCTGTTTTCCATGCCCGTACTAAACATATTGAAATTGACTACCATTTTGTGAGGGAACGAGTTGCTCAGAAGCTTTTGCAGGTTCGGTTCATATCCACGAATGATCAAGTTGCTGACGGATTTACTAAAGCTCTTACAAGTGTAAAGTTGCGCAATTTCAGACACAATCTTAACTTAATAAAGTTATGATTGAGGGGGGCTGTTAGACAACCATGTATGTCATGTGATCTGTCAACCGAGAAACATGGATGCCGTGATCATAGGTGTGTAAAATTAGTATGTCCTAGCATATTTGGTAGTTGCTTCAATAAGGAGGAATAGCTCTGGCAATCCATGATTCTCGGCTGATTATTTGTAAGCCACGCAGAGGGCTGTTCTCTGCCTATATCAACAAAGCTACGCGGCCTCGAGAGAGGTGAGACGCTTCTCCATTTCCTGGTTGCTTACATGCTGTTCGACACTGATGTTGAAACTAGCTATATCATTTACGACGTCATGAGAGGCTAACACCATAAGCTTGGAGTGTCTTTTTATTGTGATGCCATCTTGATAGACACTGAAATTTCCTGTATAAATACTCATCTCCTTTCCTCCCGTCGAGATAGTATTCGATTGTGTTTCGGATTAGTGTGTCCGTACGATGGCTAGGAAAATTGGAAAACATGGTGGGAATGTTTTGTTTTTTTTTTTAAACTAAGGATATTGCTCTAGGAGGTAAATCATACCATCTATGTAGTTTATGGTTTTTATATGCAGTTTTAATGCATTTCAAAGTATATTAAGAAGGGAAATGGATTTTTATTTTGAGCTTAACCTAGCTTTATATGGGAGGATTTAATTGTTATAAGTGTGTGGATTTTGTAGCACCCGATCTAGTAAAATGTACATTGCAAAGTAAACCATAGTCTTACTCTTGTTAATACTTGATATGCATATATCTACCCTTAAACTTATGAACTCATTTTTGCTAAGTTTGTTGAAGTTGGAGATGATATGTATGAGTTTCATTTAGTGTGGTTTGTAGGTTGATACAATAGACATTTAGGCCCCCTTTAGCAGAGTTCTACGGAGCTGATTTTATGTCAGAATCCTGGAGCTGTGCCAAACATTGTTTTCAGAAGAAGTAATTATTGGTTGATTCCCTGAAGTGATTCTCTTAAATGAACAAGGAGTTGAGAGAGCTAAAAAAAGTAGCTTCTCCTGATTCTATTAAGTGACTCTCTGTCCTGACTCAAAGAGTATATACTTAGAGATTCACTTTCAACTATAGAATCACTTCTCGTAGAGAATCACTTCTAGAGAAAGCTTTGCCAACGGAGTAGTTAGGTTTCACAAATGGTTCCCACAACAGCGAGGACACTTCCCAATATGCTTTGAACAGGGACTATATTCCCTCTGTCTACAACAATGTGTAATGACTCACCTTTGCATGCTCGTCATTTAGGACATAATTTTATACACTAAGGAGTGATTAATAAGAGCCTAATCTTTCCTATTTTCCCTATTAAATACGATGAATGTTCCTTTGTATTCAATAGTCATGTTCTATCCCACCGGCTACCAATTGACGTTACCACCGTATCACTGTGAATTTGACCCTCGAAGTCCACAATTCCTTTTTTTTCCTGCAGGCACATTTTTTTTAATGGCTCTGTTTCGAGTTTCACACCCTTTTCATTTTGCACGTGCGCCTGATTCTTTCGCCTGATGCACCTGATTATTTTCTCCTCTCGCCCGATGGCTCAGTTGAATCTCTAGCCTATTTAAGATCCTCAATTTGAAGCCTTGAGGCGGTGCATCAGACGAAGGCCTCTGCCAAGAGCACCACTGCTTGTCATAGCGGATTTCGACCTCAACTATGAGCTGCCAGTTGAAGGTCATTCACATTTTGTTTCTTTTTGCCCTCTTTTCTATTGCAATGCATCTTAACGGTGTATTTCAACCTCAACCAGAGTTCAGTTTCACTTTGGAGTGCTTTGGATAATTTCTATTTGAATGATTTTCGGTTCTTTTGGTTCGTAGATGGCTTCAAGTCAAATTTAGCACCTGAACTCGATTTGAATTTAGCACCTGGACAATATTACGATGACATACTGGACTTCACCATAGAGCAGCAAGAAAATAGTGTTGATGTTATGTACTGTAGTCATCAGGACTATCCATGATTCATGTAAACTTGTTCTCAGATTTAGAGGACTAGTTACCTGAGTCATATAATTCTGACAGTCTGTATGTTCAGCAAGCCATGATCCTCTGACACTTAAATTTCTTCCAGTTCGGTGGCTTCGATTTGAATTCAGCACCCGAAATCAATTTGAATTTAGAATTTGATGACATAATGGAGAAGCAAGAAAATGATGATGACATACTTGACCATAGACCAGCAAGAAAATGATTTTGACAGTAAGTATGTTTGTTCACTGATTTAGTTGTAAAATTCTTTCACTAGTTCACTTATTCACTGTTTTAGATGAAATGATTCACTAGTTAAAATACTGATTGACTAGTTCACTGATACAGTTCATTGTTCACTGATTTAGTTGTAAAAAATTTCCACTGGTTCACTTGTTCACTGTTTTAAATGAAAATTGATTCACTACTTCACTGATACAATTCACTTGTTTATTAATTTAGTCGTCAAATTTTTTCACTAGATCACTATTTTAGATAAAAACTGATTCACTAGTTCATGTCACTTTTTTACTGATTTAGTTGTCAAAATTTTTCACGAGTTCACTGTTAGATGGAAACTGATTAACTAGTTCACTAGTTCGAAAACTGATTTAGTTGTCAAATGTTTTCACTAGTTCAAAACTGATTCACTAGTTCAATTCACTTGTTCACTGATTTAGTTGACAAAATGTTTATAGAAGAGATATGACAGACTTCTTCAATGAATGACTATTTTAGGGAGTTCTAGTAGAAGAGTTACAACTGAGGAAGTAAGAAAGCATGTCTACCAAACTCTGTTAGCAAGGAGCAAAAATAGAAAACTATCCAAGAATGTTACCCAGCAAGCTGCTGCAGAATTTGGATTATAGATTCGCAGCATCCAACGATTGTGGTGTAAATGTAGAGCTCACCTTGATCAGTTACAGCTTGTTAGTGTCAGTTCAAGGAAAAAAGGAACTTGCGGCCGTAAAGCTATTTATGTGAACCTAGAGGCTTTGCGCAATGTGCATCTTAAGGATAGAATGCACCTGGAGGCCGTAAGCAAAATTGTACAATTGGCCCGCGAGCCGCCAGTCTAGGCTCAAGTATGGCAGGGCTATTTTTACACGGACTGGCACGATCCAAAGTCCGGAAGAAGTATAAACTTTAATTTTTTTTCTAAAAATTCTAGAAAACTAATTATATAGTTTTTAAAATATTAAATTTTAAGCATATATAGATCAAATTACATGTATTTAATATAAAATTTTAAATAAAAGTCCCACGAGTCAACCGGACGTGTTGTGTCAAGTTAAGCCTGATGGGCTATGTGGGCTGGGTGTCGTGCCTAGTCGAACCGTGCCCGTGCTAGACCAGTGGGCCTGCGGCTAGGCCTAGACATAGCCCGTATTGTACCTCGGGCTGGTCCAACCCGCCTAGCCACCATGCTGTGCCGTGTTCGGGCCGAGCCAAAATATCCAGACCTTGTGCCGGTACATTGACCCAGTTCACATGGCCGATACTACATATAAGCTATTGGCGCTCACTATATATACACGACATTCGTCAGTGGTGATGTCAAGCGTGCATCAAGAGGATGCGCGCCCTACGACAGCACGGCATGGTGGCCTGGTCACACCTGGCCCTGATCACACCCAAATCCTTCGCTCCGGCGCCCGCACAGCTCCGCCCATGGCCGTCGTGTGCACGTGCTGCGTCCATGGACGGAGTCGTGGGCAAGCTGCTAAGGCTGGTAGGGGGTAAGCGGCCATGCAGGTCTGAACGTTCCTTCATCGTGGACGGTGGTCCTCCATCTGGCGACGACAGAGACGCCGGGACGCTCTCGGCCTTCTCGAGTCTTCGAAGCACGCGCTGATATTCCAAGTCTATTCCGCTTCTAGCATTCCGACCACGAAGAATCTCATCTGTCGCTACCCACGCGCGAATACACCTAGGCGCTTTGGAGCATAGGACACATCACAGTTGCCGTCGCCGCGTTCGTCGAGAACAACGTAGCTCCGCGACTCCAACAACAAAACCACCCTTTGTCGTCACTAGCTCACGCCGCGAATGATCTCGCCGTTTCCTTGCGTCGGCGGCGCGCGCTTTGTTTATTTCGATGGTTCCTTTGTCCCCTGGCGCATTGTTTCTGCGATGGAGCTTGTCTGCTGTCCATAGATCATCGTCTATAAGACGTCGAGTTCCTAATCATTCTCTCCGGCACCGGCCACCGGCAAACTTGCGTGAGCTAATTAAGAAGAATACGACGACGACGACTAGTAACAACAAAGCGAGTGAGAAACGAAGCCGGGATGGCAAGCGTCACGTCGTGCAACTCGCGCGCGCTCTTCATCAGGTGCTCGGCCAGCGGCGGGCACGGCCAGCTCAAGAGCAGCTGCGGCGCCGTCAGGGTGAACGGCGCGGCGCACCGGCCGCCGCTGCAGGTGGGGGCGGCGCTCGAGACGTCCATCAACAGGTCGCTCGCCGAGCTGAGCGCGCCGCCGCTGCTGGCGCCGCAGCTGCCGACGTCGTCGTCGTCGTCGACCAGGGGCACCGAGGACCGCGTCCGGCAGAACATCCCCACGGAGAAGCAGACCGTGGATCCGTTCCGGCAGGCCCTGATCGAGGGCGGCGTGCGCTACCAGCAGACTCTGGTCATGCGGTCGTACGAGGTCGGGCCCGACAAGACGGCCACTCTGGAGACCGTGCTCAACTTCCTCCAGGTATCGACCGGATCGCTCAATCACGTGTACCTGTTTTTAGTTTGTTGATCGAGGATGATCACATGATATTTGTGTCTGCGCATGCAGGAGACGGCGCTGAACCACGTCTGGATGTCAGGTCTGCTCGGGGACGGCTTCGGCGCAACGCACGGCATGATCAAGAACAACCTCATCTGGGTCGTCTCCAGGATGCACGTCGAGGTCGATCAGTACCCGATTTGGTAACCAATTCCATTTGTTTGCTACTCTCTCTCTCGACGTATGTCTCATTTTGTCAGCTACTCGATCTGGTTTCATTTTGTCGACGGCGCTGGTTAATCAGTGCAAATTAATTCATATACAGGGGCGAGGTGCTGGACATCGACACTTGGGTCGGCTCGTCGGGGAAGAACGGCATGCGGCGCGACTGGCTGATCCGCGGCCGCAACTCCGGCGCCGTCTTCGTCCGGGCAACCAGGCAAGCGTCCGGCCGGACGGCGGACCCTGCGTCCCTTACTCATTGCTTTGTCCTCTCCGTGACTGGCTGGTTGCATGGATGGCCCGTGCAGTACCTGGGTGATGATGAACAAGGTGACCAGGAGACTGTCCAAGATGCCGGAGGAGGTCCGCGGTGAGATCTCCCCGTGGTTCATCGACCGATATGCCATCCAGGAGGAAGCCACCGACAAGATCGTCAAGCTCGACAACAACGCCGAGTACGTCGACTCCGACCTCAAGGTTAGTTTTATATCCTTATTACTAATCCTATCGATATAAAATTTGCCTGAGTCTTACTAATTTTTTCTGGAGTAGTTTCAGTGAAAAAATAGCCCACTTACCGTACAATTTGGCCGCTATAACCCGCTATAACCTCATGTAGCTTTCGCTATTAACTATTTGAGATGCGATCCGCTAAATATCTTAGCCTGCTATTTTTTTCATGGAGTAGTTTCCTAGGGACTTCCATAGAACGATCTATGTGCTCGCAATGCCAACATTTTATTTATTCACTAGCCAATTTCTTCAGCCTGTCGCAATCTCATTTCTGGAGTAATTAAGGCAGCCTCGTTATAACTTACTATATCTCATTTATGCTGTTGACCACTATTTGTAGCCAAAGCGATGTGATCTGGATATGAACAACCATGTCAACAACGTCAAGTATGTGCGATGGATGCTTGAGGTAACAAATGAAACAACTCTTTTGACCGAGCAAATAATAATAGCACATCTTTGAATAACATATTTGTTTCTGTGTGTGCAGACCATTCCTGACCATTTCCTGCAGAAGCACCAGCTTAGCAGCATCATCCTCGAATACAGGAAGGAATGTGGGATCTCAGATGTCGTGCAGTCCGTTTGCCAACCTGACAAAGACTCGATTCCTCCAGAAGAAAACGTCGCCATGGTCACTGGACCTTCGATATCGCCAGCGATCATCAATGGCCACCCCAGCCTGGCTGGTGCACTCCAACAATGGCCAACGAAGTACACGCATCTTCTCCAATTGAAAGCAGGTGATGATAAGTACGAGGAGATCGTGAGGGGAAGAACAACATGGAAAATTAAGCCGTATCAAGGTTATTCGTAACCATATTTGCTAAGGCCGTGTTTGTTTCCGCTATGATTGAGAGATTTCACTTATAGAATTGGTAGTGAAAACAAACGGCTTTGATTTTGCTTCGATTTCTGTGATCATCCTCTCAGATTCCCACAATCTCAAAATCGCTTTCTCCGGAGCTTGTGACAGATTTTTTAAGTAGATGGTGAGAATCGGTAGTGAAAACAAACACGGTCCAAAGATATGTGCATATGTGCGTTGCTTCAATAACGGCTTCGGGCTTCTAGTGTGCACGTTGGAGGCATGCTTCATGTATATATATATGCACTAGTTAGTTGTTTTTTATTGGCTGTCCTCATACATGAAAGAATAGTTTCATGCATGTCTTCTCTGCTATGATTGTGGTTGTACCAAGAGCAGTCTATCAAATGTACTTTTATACCTTACAATTAATTTCATGTTTATATTATCACTATCACTATCACTACAACTTAAAAAAGCACAGTTTTGTTTTTCCGTATACACGGTAAAATGTCTCAACAGAGATGGGTTAGACTACGTGCACAAGAAAAATACACGCAGAGTTATCTTTTTTTACAAATCTGACGGATGAAATCTCTCCACAGGCACCATTTACAAATCTTTATGGATAAGCTATTTCGGATCTCCCAGATCTTGGGCTCACACAAACCATTATTAGTTAACAAAACACAACTAACCAGGATCCATGGAAAGCTGTTGAAAAGCAAAACAAATTCATTTTAATATTAATATATTATTTTTTAATTTAATGTTTTTCTTAAACCGTAGTATTATCACGAACATTGGGCCTAGTAGAATTAGTACCGTTACACTAAGTTGTGCGCAAGGATAGCCTCAGGAATGCGTTTGAATCACATCTATGAGGCAAAAATATTACTAGACAGAAATTTAAGATTGCCTCTGTATTCTTTGTTGAGTCCATTATCACAAACCGACTATAAACTACATACTACCTCCCTATTTTTTGTTGACATTGATTAGCAGAAAAGTGTTTCTTGCAGTAAATTACAAAACATACACACACACAAAAGATAATCGTATCATCATTGAGAGGTAAATTACAAAACAAAAATTAATATAGGATACAAGTTCTGAAAGAAATAAGCACAATAAAATGGAAATTTCTTTCATTTCTTGCAGTAGTGAATCAAATGTAATCTCCTTGCATCAGCCCCTTCGATCATGTGACCCTTCAAGTAGACGGTGTTCTCGGCGATTGATAAAAACAATGAACAGTGAAGAGTTCTAATGGCAGGAACTGTTGAAGTATAAGTGAATTGTCCATCTTTTTTGTCAGCTTAAACTTTTAGAGTCAATTGATTGGTGCATGCAACTCAATATGTTGTTAGAGCCATATGTCTCGAGTTCGAATTTTGGTAGACACAATTTATAAAAATAAATTGTAGCATATTTCTATTTCACGTTTATGCTAAATGCGTGGAATTGTGCACCAAAATCACCTGCCATCCTGGCCACGTACCTCAGCCGTGGCGAGGGCTCGATCTCCACCGTGAGCACTTCGTGCGTCTGCGTGTGTGTGTGTGGCAGGAACATTATTAATCATTTGAATTCTACTGGACGGAGTCATACACATTGCAATGTCTGACCCATAGCAGACAAGATGTCCTGTTGTTTCAACCATGAAGCCCTCATACCAAGATCATACGCACACCCCTACCGGCTGCTGCTCATTTGACACACTCAAAGAAGAGAGTGAGCTCCCGAAGGAGCCCCACCCAGTTTCTTAGACCCTCGGCCTATCAGACCATAAGATCTGCTTACTACGGAGCAGGAAGTACCACAAAATTGATTTTTTTTCCTTGTCGGTAACCCTTTTTTCTGAGAGGCAAGAAGAACCTGCACAATAAGTGTGAGAGCATGCATAATTCACATGAAGTATGGGTGATATTCCTTTGCAAAATTATTAATTGTGGCTATACAACAAACTTTCATGGCAGTTTGTGTAGCCAGGGAAAACATTTCTATTGAAACCGGAGACATATTTTCATGTGTGTTTAAACTATTTTTCTTGGGCTTTAGACTCATGAAAACATATTTTTTATGATGGCTTCTAACCCTCATGAAACAGTTTCCTGATTTTTTCATGATGCAAGGCCGTCACAACAAATATTTCAATAATCTGGTGACACCCAATATTTTGTGGGGATCAGTCATGAATTCCTGCCACAAAATTATTTGTGAGAGCTAGCCACCAGGAAATGCAATATCTCTGTCATCAAATTTGTATGTGTGTGGCGGTTTTACCTATTTTTGTGAGGGTTTTGGACACATAGAAATTTTTTATTTTGTGGTAGTAATGAGAAATGGAGAAGCAGGGACAAAGACCTTGCTGCAATTACCTTTTGATTGCAGCTGGTCGATGGGAATCGTGAGCACGGGTTCTGTTCCTGATGATGATGGCGCGCCGTGGTCGATCACTTGGTATTGTGAGGCATATGTGCTTAGGGTTTGTGGCAGCACAATGGGGAGGGATTTGCCTGGGTATGCGACGATTGCGACCATCAAGCCATAGGAGGAAGCTTCTAAGCATTTTCCTGCCTCCTCCATCTGAACTTGTGACAAGTAGAATTTGGACAACACACATTTTTCTATTTATATTCAGCGCAACATGTTGTGTTGCGAGTACTAATTTGCTGGCTAAATTTATATAGTTCAATAAAACATTTTTATTTGTAGTATCACAAACGGATTATTTTTCTTGTAGCACGAGTGATTCATCAATTTGTATTATTGATTGAGCAGTAAATTAGAAAAAAATAACATGGGATAGATTTTTGAAAACATGGGATACAGTAAATTAGAAATTAATTTCTTTCATGTCTCACAGTAGTGAATCAAATGTAATCTCCTCTTGGCAGCCTCTTCATGTGACCCTTCAAGTAGACTGCATTCTCCGCAATGGATGAAAACAATTAATAGAGAAGCGTGAATGCATGACCAAGGGCAGGAACACAATGATGCCGCTCGGCTTCCGCGTCGATCAAAAGGCTTCCGTTGAGAAGGTCCACTGTGAACTTGGTGGAGGCTAGTTTTTCATTGTTGGTACAGTTGAGGGATGGCACTAGGTACAAGCTCTGCATGCATGCCTCTCTGTGTGTGTGTGTGGCACAATTAAGGATTCAAATTATATCGGACGGAGTAATACACACTCAGATGTCTGACCCATAACACACAAGACATTGTGGTGTTTCAACCATAAGTTGGGACAAAGGTTGTGGTACTGTTACCTGTTGATGCTGGCATCCATGTCAGAGCTGAACAGGATGGTGACCATACGTTATGTTCCTGTGGCGATTGATGGTGGCCGCTTGTTATTGCGAGGCATGGGTGCCTAGGGTTTGTGGCGGCGCGATATTGGGAGGGATTTGGTTGGTTGGTTGGTTTAGTGAGTACGACCATCGAGCCAGAAGGGGAAGCTTTAAATTAATACACGGGATGTTACGGGCGTATGTCCAGGACACAACAAAATTACTCGGCAAAATTGCTCCGACTACATGTTTGAATGAAGCAACTGATCAACTCAAGAATGGAGCAACAGGTTGACTCAAGAATGAAGACGTGCAAAGAAAAAAAAATAATCCTGCCGTGTTGGGTGTGTATGAAACCTTCATGCTTTTTTAAGCCATTCACTAGTAGATACTATTATGGAGGAAGCTTAAATGTATGATTCTTCATGCACAACTGCAACATAGTTCAGAGCTTCACACCTCAAAATTGACAAAAGGAGTGTCTAACCCACGTTCATTTCTTGGCTCCCTGTGAATGGTTCTGTTTCCAAAGGTCTATCTTCTTTTCTTTTTTCCATGGCTCCAATCACCACAAAATATTTAAAGTATAGTAGGGAGAAAAATGTGTAATAACCATTCTCAGCATTATTTCATTCTCCCTCTCCTTGTGTGTCATACCCAATGTTGTGCCAAACAATCCATATTTTACTAAGGACTGACTCTCACTTATGCAAACAGTAATCTTGATTCTCACGTTTATGATACTAAAATATGATTCTATGGAGAAGGTCCACAGGGAACATGTGGAGCCAACTTTGCAATTGTTGGTGTAGTTATGCAAGCTCTCCTTTGTAATACCCATAAAAATCAAAATTCAAATAAAAACCTCCTTAGCAATTTTGCTTTTCTCCCCTTCCTTTATTTGTTTATTTAAAAGAAATCTCACATAAAAATATATTTCAAGAAAGGAGATTTTCGAAAAAGTTAAAACTCATCTTGTCAAGTGCTTGATTTGATTTTTGAATTTTTGGAGCCCATTTGGATTTGTTGCTAGGAAAATCCTTCTTTTAAATTCAAATTCCTTTCTCCTTTTCCTAAATGGGCCGTGCACCCCCCCTCCTCCTCCTTGGCCCAGCCCGCCGGCCGCCTCTCTCCTCACGCAGGCCATGCCACGGCCCAGTGTGGCATGGCCCAGCGGCGCGGACGGCCCGACCGGGGTTCTTCAACCTCGCGCCGTAGCCAACGACGCCGTGCACGGCGCGCTGCTGGCCGACCGGT
>BCLF01000113.1:0-96230 GCA_001602275.1 Zoysia japonica | reverse complement strand
GTGAGTTGTAAAAATTATGATAAATTCTCCAAAATTCTATTATATAGCCTAGTTAATTATTGTATTTTCTCATTTGCACACTTCTTTTATAAAAAGGTGAGTTTATGGAATGGGTTTGTTTGGCATTTATTTTCTTAATTTAGTTGAATTCAGATTTGAATTGGGATTGCTCTAGGGATTGAACTTTGCCCTCAACATGCAGGTGCTGCACATTTTCAGCGTTTTACAAGTTGGGGTGTGACAGTGGCTAGGATCAGGAACCACGTCCGCATCGCTTGGTGCATCTTCAGAATCTGTCCGAGAGCTGCTGTCATTGGACTCCTGGTAAGGTGGGCTTCGTCTGGCATCTTCAGAATCTGTGGAGTCGTCGCTGACCACTTCCGTACCTTTTTCTTTTCCTTTACCTTTACCTTTGCCTTTGCTCGTGCACCTTTTCTTTTTAGCACCTGTCTTTTTTCTTTGACGCTGGTGCTTCCTCTTTCCTATGTGAGTGTCACCCACATTTTTTTCTGTCCATTCAGACATCGTTGCAGCATGAGACAACCGTAGCAACTGTCTACTAGCTTCATCAGTGCTTACTAGACGCGATGGCAGAGAAGCGTCACTCTCTGTGTCCTCTTCATCAAGAAGAGGATCAGCATTTATCTTCCATGTTCTATCCAATCTCTCATTGGATTAGAAGAATCATACAACGATAGGTCCATGAGACGATCAAAGGGATTAGCTTCTGGTGGTTTATATGTGAATTTAGCATTCCACATCCGTATTCTGAGATTGTAGTTGACATACACCAATTTATGTAATTTGGCATAAGAGAGTTTGTTGCGCACGTTTGTGTGGATCAATGCGAATGTACTCTAATTATGCTCGTATCTGCTAGATGAAGCGCACTGCGACACTAGGCGCACAGCAATGTTCTGAAGATTTGGTGTGTCACCACTAAACATGTGCCACCAACATAACCAAATGCTCTAGCTGCACGTAATATAGCAATAATTAGATACGTAATAATCCTTAATGAAATACAATTTTACCTGCATTGACAAATGTGTCATTACAAATATCATGCATCCGACGATTAATAACCTCCATGTACCTCTCGTACTCTCCATCATCACTGTGAAAAAGAGCTTGATACTCATTTTTTAATATATGGTACCTCATAAGAACTTCACTTAAGTTGGACATCTTATCTTGATAAAAAACTGAAGAAATGCATACAATGGTTGCACGATATCCACCACATACTTCACTGTGTCCCACCATGACATGCTAGCTAGGCATAAGTGTGCATACCTTCCCTCATCAGTGTTAGACCATCGACTTTCTAAGAAACTTTGAGAACCCATCCATGCCATGAACTTATCCCTCCAACGATGCATACTCTCAAGAAACATATAGTTGGTGTCAAAACGAGTTACATTCCATCTCACCAACTCACCACCAATAGCATTTGCCATCATGGAGTGTAGCTGATTATGATTGTACAACCAACGAGAAACTCTGCGAGCAGATTGTATCACAACTTTGTGTTTTAGAAACTCACCAATGGTCTTTAGCATCAAGTTGGTTGTATGTGCCACACACAGTTGCTAGACAATATAATTGTACTTGTTCCTTAGGTGCTTGCACATTTTCTTGTAGTTCGAACTATTATCTGTAATAATCTGGACAATATGCTCTGGACTAATATCAATGCACACTTTATTCATTTCCTATAAATGAACATGACATAAATCAATATGACAGTGGTGTAAATTCATTGAATGATCAATAGAAGTAACATATGAACGTATCTTGAATATGAACTCTGCTGACTCGCTGTTTTCTGTAACATCAGAAGACTTGTGAAAAAACATGACACTATTAGAGTAGATCATAAAATTTATCAAGCTCATTCTTGTAGGTCCAGTCCAAGAGTCGCACATGATAGTTACACCATGCGTCAGCCACTCTAGCTTGAATTTCTCGAATTATTTCTGAATATCTTCTTCGTTTTGATCAAGGTATGTTCCATCTATTTCCCTGCCAGTTGGGCTAGAAACGCCCTCACCTACAAACATAATGAATCGTGACCTAAATATGTGCAAACATACTGTGAACATAATGAAGAAAATGAAAATTGCGTACCTCATCTCTGTGTCTCTTTGATTGCGCTGATGAAGCACAGATTATCCGCCTTGCTACCAGCGATGGCTTCTGTGTAAAAGAATTTGGACCACGCCTTTTCAATTGTTGACTTTGTTAGCTTGCTCTTTGTCGTCCATGGACCAGTATCTATCCTGCTTTGAACCCGTTCCCTAGAACTTGACTTCTGTGTCATTGACCTTCTCATCATGCCAAACAATCCTCCTCCACCACCTTGAGAGGAAGCACCTGCACCTTGAGACGAACCACATGCACTTTGAGAGGAACCACCTGCACCTGAGGAACCACCTGCACCCGAGGAAACACCTGCACCCGACGAACAACCAACACATTGCTCGAACTAACTACCATACATAGCTATCGCTGTCGGAATTTCTCCTCCTCTCTAGATAGCCGCATGGCAGCCTGCAGGTCCTCATCATCCTCTACATTCATATTGCCCTGAGCTGCAACATCTTGCTGTCCCAGGGCCTGTCTAGCTCGCTCCTTCCTCCGCTCTGCGTTCCTATCAAGCTCCCAACGGAAATAGTCCCACCTCGGTAGGAACGTGAGCACAACCCACCACATTGCTACCCCGATGTGTCAAATGTTGTTTGAATCTCGTGGCACCACCCCCTCTCTTCACGCTCTTGCAATACTTGCAACGGAACCCAGGTACACATTCTCTCCGTGTTCCCAAATGGAATCCGGTTGATCCGCCATACTATATTGAAGAAAACATTGGAATTAAGCAAATCACTCAACATTTGAAGAAAAAATAAAAAAAGACAGTACCTCACCTCCTCTGCCCAAAATCACGCTAGATCGGCCGGCTTACCGCCAATTTCGACCGGCTAACCGGGCTAGCCGGTTGGCTAGCCGCTGGCCCGGCTTCCCCGCGACGAGCGTGTGGCTAGCCGCTAAAGCCGAGCGGCCGAGCCGCTGGAGCCGGCCGGCTTGCCACTTCAACCGCTACGCCCGCGGAGCCGACTGGCTTACCGGCGTTATCGCCCGGCTAGCCGCGCTCCGGCAGCGGTTTTCGGCGGCGGAGGGGCGGACGGCGGCGGACGCGAGGCGCACGGTCGCGGACGGCGAGAAGGAGTGGTCATGGACGCGAATAGGACCTTCTGGAGCGCGGGGAGGATAAGGTAAGTTTTTTACTTTTTCCTATTTACTTTTTCGAATTTTTTTGGCACTTAAATCTTAAAATTTTTAAAAAAGGATTCCACCAAAAATCATGATTTTTCATCTAGTTGTTTTACATATTTTTTTTTCAAAATTTGTCAAATTTTCAAAATTCAAAACGAAAACCGATAAACTGGACCGGACCGGTTTGACCGGTTTTCGTGAAAACCGGTCTAGTTTGGCTGGTTTTGTGAACCCTGGGCACAATCAAGAATTTCAGTTCTACAGGACGGAGTCACACACTGGTGAAGCTACAATGTGTGTGGGAGGTGCACCGGCACCAGGTTGAAAAAAATTATCTAAAATGTGACTGATTTTGACTATGTTTTTTAAAAATGGAATTTCATTCCCGCCTGTGTTCCCGTATACAGCGTTTTCAACCTTTCAAAATGAGTGGAAGAAAAATCTTAATTAAGTCTAACAAAGTCTATTATTAAATTTTCATCTATGAGAAGCAAATAACACAAGTGATTTCTGCTGACCGTCGTAAATGACTCTTTAGCTCTGTCATCCTATGCAGTAATGCTCAAAAGCACATCTAGTATGTTTATCTGAAAATTACTTGCATAAAGGAAGAATGTTTGCAAAGATGAAATCATTTCGGCATCTCCATATTACCCAGCATAATGTAGATGTTCCAACAGAATCATTTGTTTCTCTTTTTTACTAAAATTTACTAGCCAATTGTCAAGGATATGAGATATAGACTGTGGTTGGGTTGACCCAGTAGCTATGAAAATGGCACGTCAAATTGTTCTAGCATGTTGACAATAAAAAACATATGGCTAATGATTTCATTCTGATTACAGTAACAATATTTTTTGCTACCATTCCAATTTTTCTTTGTTAAGATATCCTTTGTTAAAATTACATTTCTTTGAAGATACCAGAGGAATATCTAAATTTTTAATTGAATCTTTATCTTCCAAATTAATTTATGATTAAAAAGAGTATTATAATCCATCAAACAGAGTTACATTGATCGAACTGTAAATTATCCGTTTTTTCTGTAGATTCCATATGATTTTGACTATGTAGAGTAGTTAATCCATTAGATGTTTAGAAGGATAGCACCACCACAATTTCACGTCGCCGTGGTGGATGTACTCGTGGGGATCCAGGAGGCAGATGCCACAAATCCGGAGCGTGGTGATTTTTATATTTTATTATCTAACCATTCATAAATTTTCATAGCAACACTCATATATTAATTGGTTGAATTAGGGAAGTTTACATGTAGAGATGCTCTGAAAGATAAGCTGATTTAGAATTTTAATGACTACTTTTTGAAAATTTTTGGAGGAGAAAATAAAAATATATATCAATAAATGTATTGTGGTCTTTTTTATCTCTCACAAAGTAGGATCTCAAACTAATCAGATAAGAATTTCATATCAATCAATTCAATTTTTAAAATCTGATGGTATATCTTACATTTCAAAAAATTGTCATAGCATGTATTCTATCTGTCTTAATTTAGGCGGCTCTGGCTACTTCAAAACGGCTCTAGATCTGGCTTTATTAGAAAACGACTTCTTATGTGAGCTCTTCTATTTTGTAAGAGTAGTTAACAAAAAAAAATGCCACAAAAGAGTCACAAGAAGCCACTTTTTATGGCTCCTAGCTTCACCTTGTCTCTTCATTGAAAAGGAGAAGTTGCTCTTTCTATAGCTGTTTGGTACAGTTTCACGTAAAACGGATGAAGAAGCCGCTTAAAGAGCTGTACCTAACGAGGCCTTACTTGTTATCCTATTATTATCATTTTTTTCATTTACTTATCATTCTCACGTTTAATCATTCCGTGCCAAAGAAAACAACGGAATAAGGCACTATTTGAAAAACGCAGAAATTGTATAAGAATCTTATATAGCAATTTTACAAAAATCTAATCAATATTATGAGAAAAATACGAAAACAGTGAATATTTCAACGTTCCAAACGGCGGCTTCGCCGTTATCTCTTCCTCTTTCCTAACCGCGCCAGAAGAACAGAGCGCTTCGCCGCCCCCACGCCGCCCTGCCATTCTACCCGTCCCGCGCCGCCGCCCCGCCCTGCTCCGAGCCCCGCCCCGATCTGCGCCGCCACCCCGGCCTGCGCGCCGCCACGATCTGCTCTACCCGCGCCCCTAATCGAGGTAAAACAGTCCTGTTAGGTAGGGCGGCCGCCCTACCTTGCCCTATTGTCCTGGTAGATCCGCCTCTGGTTCGATCGATGCTTCCTTTTTTTGTAATTGTTGTTGTTTGGATCGTCTTGGTGTTGTGTTGTTCTTGAGTCGCTTGGATCCGATCAAATCGATATGCGTGCTAGCCTTTTCTCGCCCGTTCGTTCAAGGCTTTTTTTTCCCCGTATTTCTAGGGGTTTAGATGTCTGATCTTCGTATCTACGCCTAGTGGGATGTTGTTTTGTCCGATAGAGTCTAGTTCTGAGACGATCTTAAGCTGATTGTTTTAGATCATGCGGCCACTGCAATTTTAGGATCTGATTGGGGATGGCTATGATGGACTACCTCATTTACGGTGGATTTGTTGGTATCAGCTGTGCTTATGTTGCGATTAGATCTGTTTGCCCTGTTGGATATTTTGTAGATTAGGTAGGGTGTATGGAAATTCAGATAGTATTAAATGTTTTTCCAATTACATGAGTTAATTGTGCTCTGGAACTTGAATGCTCCCAATTGGAAGTGCTTGTGTTCTGTTATATTGCAATAGATTTACAAAACCAACAATTGAGTAAGAGCACATTTTTTTTGACAAGCGTGTCTATATTATTTGTGTTGTCCATTTTGCCTGCACAAGAAACCATTATAACAACATGAAATGAAGGATTGAAGTCGCTGATCAAAAATGCCAGTTTGGGTAACCAGTTAAAACAATATTCATGTGTACTATACATATACAAGTCTATCTATTGATGCATGTTTCAGAGCCCCTTCTAAGGTAGACCAAGTGTTGTTGGTTCAACTCCTTAGGGTATCTCCAATGATCCCTTCAAACCTTTCCCTTTCTCATATTTTAGGGAAAGTGAGCTAAAATATGTCTCCAACAAGACCTCTATATGAACTCCTAAACTTAAGAGATCTCCTATATCCATACTCTCACCTCTCAAATGTAGGAGGTTGAAAGTGAACCCCTATACACTTACCATAGAAATTTACATGTAGAACCAACAAATAAGATGATATAGAGGGTAAGGCTTCATGTGGGACCATCTAATATAAGGGGTGAAATTTGAGAGAATGGTTGGAGTACACATTGAAATTGGAGTATAAATCTATATAGTAGAAATCTTACATGGAGATATAGGGGAAAGAATGTGAGGGTTTCATTGGAAATGCCCTAAGAGGTAGGATATGAATGCAATATCAATCGTTGATTTCATCAGGAAATATAAAGAAAAAAAAGTTAATATCAGCTAGCAACGTGTCCTTGTTTATCGTCACCTGCCAAAACTCACTAATTACTTTTCAAATTGAATGATACATTAATTAATAATTATTGGAGAACTTTTACCTCGTAGAAGGGAAAGAACAATTTAAGCCTCAAGATCAACACAAATGACGGTCCACAAGCATTTGGGTCTATTTTAGAATTTGCCATATTTTATATTTTTAACTCATTTCGCTGTTACTTGAGGGTGTGTGGTGTTTTGAAGTTATGCACTGCCATCTTTTTTGTATCATTTGGTTGATCTACTTTGTGTTTCTAAAAGAAGGCAGAACATCATATATTATGTTTCATAACTCTCTTGTGCACACCTCGTTTGAGGTAGGTGCGTAGTAATTTAATTACATATTTTATAGCCTTTACTTTACTATAGATTTCTACTAATTTTTAGTGTCATTTTCTAGCCTTATAGTTTACTATAACCGTTTCATGAGAAGCAAAATAGTAGTACATTATTGGTCAGTTATTTGATTACTGAGTACAAATTTGTAAGATTTAGCCTTTTTTTATTTCCAGATTCTTCCCCTTAAATGGTTTTAAGGTCCATTGTTTGTAGGATGGGCAAACATTTCATTTGGTAGTATTGAGCCAAGTGGGATATTCATACAACTCTCTGTTTCATATGTTTCTTTGCCAATTTACATCTTTCCTGTCAGGCCATTGCTTGGGACTGAAAGATCATTCTATGACTGATTCCACTACAAATGTCCTCTTCTAAACATTCATCTCCTGTCTTTATTTCCGTCATGTCAACTTTTTTTATCAAAAACTGTAATATAGACATTACTACCAATATTGTCATGATGAATGTTCATTCTTTTTTCTTTTCCAGTATTTTGTATTCATAAGTTTCCTATAAGGAAACTGAGTGCATGTGATCTATGAATCTATCTGATATTCTGTTTGGACGCTTGTAGGTCAGCCAATTATTCAGGCTCTATCAAGATGTCTGATGGTCAGGAGACTGATAGGAACATCGAGATTTGGAAGATTAAGAAGCTAATCAAGGCACTGGAGTCAGCTAGAGGCAATGGCACAAGTATGATCTCTCTTATTATGCCTCCACGTGATCAGATTGCTCGAGTGGCCAAAATGTTAGGTGATGAATATGGTACTGCTTCAAACATCAAGAGTAGAGTCAATCGCCAATCTGTTTTGGCTGCCATCACCTCAGCTCAGCAGAGGCTCAAGCTGTATAACAAAGTTCCTCCAAATGGATTGGTTCTATACACTGGAACCATTGTTACTGAAGATGGAAAGGAAAAGAAGGTTACTATTGATTTTGAGCCTTTCAAGCCTATAAATGTGTCGCTGTACCTTTGTGACAATAAGTTCCACACCGAGGCTTTAAATGAACTCTTGGAATCTGATGACAAGTTTGGGTTCATTGTCATGGATGGTAATGGTACTCTTTTTGGCACACTAAGTGGCAATACCCGTGAAGTGCTTCACAAATTCACTGTTGATCTCCCAAAAAAGCATGGTAGAGGTGGACAGTCTGCACTGCGTTTTGCTCGTCTTCGGATGGAGAAGCGCCACAACTATGTCCGTAAAACAGCTGAGCTTGCTACTCAGTTCTTCATTAATCCAGCTACAAGTCAGCCAAATGTTGCAGGGTTGATTCTTGCTGGTTCTGCTGATTTCAAGACAGAACTGAGTCAATCTGATATGTTTGATCAGCGACTTCAAGCCAAAATACTTAATGTGGTTGATGTTTCTTATGGTGGTGAGAATGGTTTCAACCAAGCTATTGAGTTGTCAGCTGAGATCCTTGCAAATGTGAAGTTCATTCAGGAGAAGAAGTTGATTGGCAAGTATTTTGAAGAGATCAGTCAAGATACTGGGAAATATGTGTTTGGTGTTGATGACACACTGAAGGCTCTTGAAATGGGTGCTGTGGAGACCTTGATAGTTTGGGAGAATCTAGATATCAACAGATATGTGCTCAAGAACAGTGTCACTCAAGAAATTGTCATAAAACATCTGAACAAAGAGCAAGAAGCTGACCAGAGCAATTTCCGTGATGCAACTTCTAATGCTGAGCTGGAAGTTCAGGAGAAAATGTCGCTCTTGGAATGGTTTGCTAATGAGTACAAGAAGTTTGGCTGCTCCCTAGAGTTTATCACTAACAAATCTCAAGAGGGATCACAGTTCTGTAGGGGATTTGGTGGCATTGGCGGCATGTTGCGCTACCAGCTGGATATCCGCTCATTTGATGAGCTTTCTGATGATGAGGGTTTGTACGAAGACTCTGATTAGCAATCAGCCAACCTCATGCTTGTGCTGGCCCATGGAAGGACGCCACAGCTGCAACAGCTCGGTTTCGGTACAAAAATGCAAGAACTCCTGAAAAGCAGCTGTGAGTAAGCTATCTTAATTTGTGTCACGGCATGCCAGAGCTTGTTATTTGATTGTTCCTACTCATTATTTCCTTTCAGATCAAGAGATCAATGGGCGTGGGCCAGCAATGCTCAAGACCAAGTCATTATGCAATGCATGATTTGAAGTGCCTAGAAGATACCATCCTTAAATGGTTATTTAATTTCAATTAAACCTTCATGGAAGTAATGTGTCAAGAACGAAGCAGGTGAAAGGCTAATGCTTGTTATAGCCGTCGGATGTTGCCTTATGCTTCTAAACTATGTTATCATCGCTTCTGTTTGTTGGTCAAAGATGTTCAGAGTCTTAGTGTTTGCTTGAATTCTGACTCTGGTTGCAACCTGGTGCTCTTGCAGTTTCTGCAATGAAGAAAAATTTTAGTACTATTTTGTTGGCCGTTCCACCATTATTTTCCATTGACCTACGTTCCTTTTTGTTTGGTAGCCATTATTTTCTTTTTGTATTTTTTACTTGCAAAGTAAAATAAATTAAAATTTAACTGGCTGCAGTGAAACTTAATTACAGTATAGAAATTTTAACTTTTTTGGCTGTGGGGATTGATTCAGAAATTTGATTGTGATGCTTTTACAGAGTCATTTATAAGTAGTTGATGCAGCTTATATGAATTACAGTTGTAATGCTTGCGCAAAGCCTTAGAACATCTCCAGTAGGTGCTGTAAAACATGTGATTTATATCAAGATTAAAGGATTTTTAAAACCATTTTTAAGGATCCTGAGTAATGTGCTACAGCAAGTGATGTAAAGCAGGTGCTTTATAATTGATTTCCCTCCAATTCTTTTTTCTTTTTGCTCATATACTCCATTTTCAGTCATAAACATTCAAACTTCAATCTTGAAACATACTGCCACTTCTCTCTTTTCAGCCTCCAATTCCTTTTTGGTCTCCATCTTCTCTATGACCTCTTGTACATGCTCAATTCAGATTATTTCTTGATCGTACTTTCGATTGCTTCTTTCCACGAGGCCTTGAACTTGAGGTTGGACTTCCTTCCTCCTCATTTTCTTCTTTTATGTCAGTACATAAGGAATTGCAAAACTTCAACTTCTTAGGTACATGATCATTGTTTCTTATCCACAACTTCTCATTGTCCTTGAGTAGTTGCCAGTAATGTACTTTTTGCCTATACAACACTTGAGCAATGGCAACCTTTCAATATGTACAATATCAATGATTACAAACAAAACATTGACAAGAAACAACATGCTGGACTGAATTATGCATCGGAGCAACTTGGTGCTGAATTGTTGTGCCATTTGGTTGATTATCTGCAACCAGCCCCTCTTGAATGCTACACCCAACGTTGTTGAAGTGATTTTGTTGTGCACATAAAGTTGGACTTGACAATGTGGTTGTAGTACTCGGCAATGCGATCCAAGTAAGTTCATCCTTGATCGATTCCTATGATCGGATCATTAGTGCGGTTGGTATCTTTGATACTGACATCATCACTCATTAGGTTCATGAACGTGTTCGGGCTATAACGATAAACAAAGACGCACAACAAATTCATAACAATTATCACAAACAAGAGGCAATTTCACTAAAACTCTACCTCTATGGCATTTCCACGAACATGTTGAGGTCGTCCTCCTTTGCTGTACCATTGGAGGAGTTGGGATCGATGAAGCCGTTGCCTTTCTCGTGCTAGGGCCTAAGAGTAGGGGACTGCCGTCTCGCCGTAGGCACAGTTTTCCACTTTTTCGGTGGAGGCCGTGGAGCAGTGCATCCGTAGGCACAGTTTTCCACTTTTCGGTGGAGGCCGTGGAGCAGTGCATGGTGGCCACGCTCTGCCATGTCGTAGTGCGTCCAGGTCCAGCCCACATCCTGCATCCTCTCTTACATCAATAGTCGCAGCCATGGTGAGCAGGGTGGCCAGGCAGGGCAACGGCGGGCTGCGTCGTCGGCGGTTATGCGTCGAGTCGGGCGGAGCCAAGGAAAGAGGGTGTGTCGGTGGGGTCGTGACATCGGTCACATCATGCAGCCTGCCAGCCAGAGAGCGCGCAGAGGAGGATGGAGAAGGGGCGTGGAGGCAAGGGCGGTAACCAACGGACCTGGTGGCTGTCGGGCAGGAGCGCATCGCGTCGGTTGAGAGAGTGGCTTTTGTTTCGCGCCAAGGAACGTGCTCCAAATATACAGCATAGCTAAGAAATTTTACAAGACCTTTAAAAAATTTTAAAGCATGAACCCCTTTTAAACTTTGTGCTAATGGAGGTTTGTGCTTTATATTCCAAGATTTTAAAGCACGAGCTCATTATAAAGCATCTGCTATGGATACTCTTACATTATTCAAACTGACGAACATATCTATATTGAATACTAGAATCACAACTGTTGCAAATTTTGTTTTGCGTATATTTAGGAAAATGTCCAGTTCAAATATGTTTCTTGGAGTACGCCCGTGTTTTTTTTGTCAGAGCACAACCATGGGGTTGACAACAAGGTCATGCTGAAAATAACCAAGGCCCGCAGGGTCACACAGGCAGCTTTGGATCGACGCCTTTGTTTTGCACGATTGCTCTGCTATTCATATCGTGAAAAGTTTGAGACGTTCAGGCATCCGAGTAAACACCGGATGGCTTCCATTTCCAGATCGAGGTGCATCCAGTGGAAGAGCCAATAAGCCACGTGTCATGCCAGATGATGTTAATTGTGTCATTCTTGAGCTGCAGCACAACCGATGTCTCAAACAGAGCTTCATATATCTGCTCTTGTACGAGAGAGAATCCTATATCCAAATTCGCACTAGTTATACGCTGCTTTACTAAAAGGGGGTTACACCCTCTCTCGCAGGCGTTGGTCAATATGGGATCCTACCTGGCCAGATAAATTATGGCCGATAGGCGCTTTGTATGCTGTCATAGTCGAGACAATGCCCCGCTTGCTTTGTTTGGAAATGGACTCGATATACCTTAAAAAAATTTCAGAGAGTATGGGGTAGCGAGGGGTGCTAGGTCTTTCTTCGCAAGCGTTTCCCGATGGTATTGGGTCCCTATGAAATGGCTCGTTCTTTGTGGGACGCATTGTTTTCTTTGCCGATGCCTCCAATACCCATAGTTTAGCATCTACTATGCATGGGTTCCTATCTTGTGTTTCACACCCTATCTTCTGGTGTTTCACACACCGTATATGGTAGTGAAAACTGGACATTTTTAATTTTACGAACACCTATCATCATGCTCTCTTTATGCTTTATTGCCCTAGATATGAGAAGCGTTTTCTTCCAGTTGGAAGAAGTTACTGGCACTTTTATTGACGTGGTTGGTATGCTTCCTTCGATCCATAAAAGCTCATTTAGTATATTTGACAAATATAAACCTCTCAATAATTTAGCGCATCTTTTGCTTCATTCTATCATAAGATGTAATAATCAGTGCATCATTCCACTTTAAATTTACTTACTCTCATGGTCCCTGGCCATCAATGCGTATCATCAAAAGAACATACTACATTGCAGACTTTCTACCGCTCTATGTACCAGAAGTGTTCCAGCTTGCCACGTGAAAATGTTTATAATTATCATTATTACAAAAAGATATGTTGTTACTAACTTTGATTGCATATATTAAATAAGAGTCTGGATTCTGCAATATGGAAGATGGACCGAGAGGCAGTTAATGAATCAATTTTCACAAAGAAAAAGAAAATTGAGCCTATCGTCCATCTCTAACGGGTTGAAAATTTTGACTTTGGCTACTCAAGGGTTAGACCATAAAAAGGCCAGGCCAAATTTAAATAAAATTTTGACTTATATTTGAAAAAGGCTAAAGGGATAAAATTTTGACCATAACGGGCCGTGTCTCTTTTCTATCCTAGATACAAGCTTATTGCCATTAATGTACTTTTTGCCTATACAAGTCTTGAGCAATGGGAACCTTTCAATATGTACAATATCAATGATTACAAACAAAAAACATTGACAAGAAACAACATGCTGGACTGAATTATGCATCGGAGTAACTAACCTAGTCCTGAATTGTTGTACTATTTGGTTGATTATCTGCAACCTGAGCCATGCAACCAGCCCCTCTTGAATGCTACACCCAACGTTGTTAAAGTGATTTTGTTGTGCACATAGAGCTGGACTTGACAATGTGGTTGTAGTACTCGGCAATGCGATTCAAGTAAGTGCATCCTTGATCGATTCCTATGATCGGATCAAGGGTCGCATTGTCCCACGCCAAAACCAAGGCCTCATCCTCGTTGTTGTGTAAATTCCTGTCCTTGATCTCTTCTTCGCTTGGGGGTGATCTCAAGTGGAACATCATTAGTGAGTTTGATATCTTGGATACTGACATCATCCTCATTAGGTTCATAAACATGTTTAGGCTATAACCAAAAACAAAGGCGCATAACAAATTCATAACAATTATCACAAACAAAAGGCAATTTCACAAAAATTCTACCTCTGGCATTGCAACGAACATGTTGAGGTTGTCGTCCTTAATCCTTTGCTGTACATTTGGAGGAGTTGGGATCGATGAAGCTGTTGATGCTCGGATCGGACCAACACACGCGGCGCACATTCGTGTGCAAAAGCAAAACGGAGAGATCGCGAAAACCGAAAGTTTTGATTTTGGCAGAATCACAGTAGCACCTAAAAACTTGAATCCGAGAGGGACCTGTGCGGATAGAAGCTTCCTAGGGTTGGTCTAGGCTTGGTCAGTCCAGCTATACCCTCTTCACCGCCGTCGGGACGAGAGAAGAAGAGAAATGGGGTTGAGAGAAGGGCTAGGGTTTGAAAATGTAAAACATGTAAAGAAATTGTTGAATCACAATTGGGATGCCCTCAATCGGCTGTGAGCCTCTCTTTATATAGAAGTGGGGTGGTCTGTCCCCGTGGAGAGCCGATAACTCCAACAAATTGGCAAGAAATCAAATTTGAAACACTTTACTAAGAATAGGCAAAACCGAAACTTCTGGAATGCAAAACCGGAACTTTCAGTTTTCTTGAGGCAGCTTGCATGCATCTTGAAACCCTCGTAACTCCTTCGTCCAGACTTAAAATAAGGTCACCCATATATCTATTTCGATCGTCTCGACGAGGGCTACATCTTGGAACCTTCAAATCATGAATTGGGCTTCATCGTCTCCCGTATCTATCCACTTCTTTGTTTCTTCCATAAAAATTGGTCAATATGCCCATTTGTATCCTGAAAATATGTCTAAACACCAATATTGTGAAATAATTAGAGTTAGCATTAATGTAGATAATTTTGCTCTTAGTGACCCTGTTTAACCAAAACTAGAACTTTCGGTTTGCCAAACCGAAACTTTCGATTTTACCTTTGGCAAATGGCCGGAGACTCCGGTAACCGAAACATCGGTTCTAGAGAAGGCTTGCCGGATACTTCGGTGACATATCGGACACTCCGGTGAGAACTTAGTCATTTTTAGCTGCTAAAACCGAAACTTTCGCTTTGACAAACCGAAACTTTCTGTTTTTCTAGAGTGCAATTTTTGGCTGTCAACATATGCCCTCTGTTTTTGGGAAAAACTTGTGTACCATAAAACATTTTGTGAACCAAAAAATGCCCAAAGGGCGATGGTTTTGTGAACACACCGGCCGTAATACCACCTAGGCAACGATATTGTGCATATCAGCCAAAACTCCTTAAGCGTCTTGCCACATGCTTGGGTAATACCTCTTCAAGTATCTACCATTCAAAGCTCTTGGTAGGCAGCTTCCTTGTAATGTTTCCACCATGTAGGCGTTTTCGGCTATGATCTTTACGATTCTATATGGTCCCTCCCAACTCGAAGACCATTTATCAAACTTGTTGCTTTTAGAGCCAACGGGCAGAATTGTCTTCCAAAGTAATTCGCCCAACTGAAAAGTCTTAGCCTTTACCCTTTTGTTGTAGACTTTAGCAACTCGGGCTTTATCCCATTCCACGGCTCTTAAGGCTTCCACCCGCTTGTCGGTCACCTCATCAATGTTATCCATCATCAAGCTATCATCAAGCTATGATACTCACTTATGAACAACTCATTTTGCTTAGCTACCCTAAAAGCGTCCAGATTTACCTCAACGGGTAAAACGGCCTCTTGTTCATAAACAAGTTCATAAGGTGCGACCTTAGTGGCTCCATGCTTAGAAATGCGATGAGCCCACAAAGCTTCCAACAAGACTTCTTGCCATCTCCTAGGATTTCTTCTATTTTCTTCTTGATGAGCTTAATCAAAGTTTTATTACTAGACTTAGCTTGCCCGTTAGCCTGAGCATAGTATGGGGATGAGTTTAGCAACTTAATTCCATACGATTTGGTAAACTCACGAACTTGACCGAAAACGATGGAAGTACCTTGATCCGTGGTCAAAGTTTGCGGGATGCCGAATCTATGTTTGATATGCTCGGTGATGAACTGGATTACCTCTTGACCGGTCATATTCTTGAGCGCCACCGCTTCGGCCTATTTGGTGAATTAGTCCGTAGCAACCAACACGAAGCGATGCACTTTTGAGGAAGGAGGATGTATTTGACCCACAAAATCTAAACCCCACCCTCAGAATGGCCATGGCTTGATGATGGGATTCATCATGGCAGCGGTTGCCATCTGAATATTCCCAATCTTTTAACACTCTTCACACCCTTTGCAGTAGTGGAAACAATCGGCAACCATAGTTGGCCAATAAAAACCATCCCTTTCTCAAGAACTATTTCATCTTCGGAGCCAATTGATGCGTACCACAGATGCCTTCATGAACCTCTCCCATGGCCACCTTGGCTTCATCATCACCTAAATATTTCAACAACACGTCGTTTCCCGTTCGGCGATACAAGTCATTATTAATCATAATATACTTGAAAGCTATATACCAAACTTTTCTATCAACTCTTTGACTGGGGTCACGAAGATATGCCATTATAGGGCCCCTCCAATCATTCAATTCGGCCCCATCATGCTCCAAACTAAAAATGGCCGAATTCTCAGCTTTTCTATGAAAACTAGAACTTCTAGAATCTCAAACTGGAACTTTCGATTTTTCCAGCGTTCCAGATTCAACAAAAACAAAACCAAACTTCTGGAACAAGAAACCGGAACTTCTGGTTTTTCCAGAACTTCGGTTTTGGCTTCTTTAGACATCGGTTCTTCAATAATCGCAAATTTTCCTTTGCTAATGTTATAACCAGATGTTTGCTGTGCCAAATTATTAGTTCTAGCATTTTCTTGCCTTGGAATATGGTGTATATGAAATTCATCCATGTTTTTAACAATATCTAGGCATTTGTCCTAGCAAGCATTCAACGATCCATCTAGGCATTGAAAAACTCCAGCGACCTGCTATACCACTAATAATGAATCACCAAAGGCTTCTACATGCTTTGCACCCATAGACTCTAACACTTCAAAGCCGAATAACAATGCTACGTACTCGGCCCGATTGTTAGTGCAATTATACTCTAATCGGTTTGCAAACTCAAATGGCACATCATAAGGAGAAATTAGCACTACACCAATGCCTTGACCCTCTTTGCAAATCGATCCATCAAAATATAATTTTCATGGGGTAAAAGTCACATAACCAAAGTCTAAGTTTTGCTCTAAATCAATCCGATGCTCAACAATAAAATTAGCAACAATTTGACCTCTCATGGATTTCAATAACTCATAGGCCAAACATACTCAATTAAAGCATATGCCCATTTACCAAGTCTTTCACTTGATATTGGTCGATGTAGCATATGCTTAAGGATATCGGTTTGACATGCAACTATATAAGCACTGGATAGTAAATAATATCTCAACTTAGTGCAAGCATGATACAAGGAAAAAAATAGCTTCTCGATGAGAGTGTACCTTGTTTCGGCGTCTATCAACCTCCAGCTCACATATGTGACTGCGTACTCCTTCCCGTTAGTTTCTTACGTCAAAACAGCCCCAATCACATCATTCTCTGCTGCGTATAAATACCAACGGAGAAGATAAGTATTCCTTTATCTTATCAAAAGCCTCTTGTTGTTTTGCCCCCAAGTGAATTTGACTTCATTCTTTAGCCAAAGAATAGAAGTAAACGCATTGACCTTCCCCGACAAGATAATAATGAACCTCCACAAGTAATTTACCTTGCCTAAGAAGCTTTGCAATTCCTTCTTACATGTGGGCTCTTGCATGTCTCTAATGGCTTCTATCATCTTAGAATCTATCTCTACGCCCTTTTCATGAATAGTGAAGCCAAAAACTTCTCAGCCGATACACCAAAAGCGCACTTGAGTGGATTCATTTTTAATCCGAATCGGCGCATTCGATCCAAAGCAAGTCTCAAATCGGCCAAGTGAGGATCTAAGAAAGCTAATTTGATCACCACATCATCTATATAAACCTCCATAATGACACTAAGCAAATCATGAAAGATGAAATTCATAGCTCTTTGATATGTGGCTCCCGCATTCTTTAACCCAAAAGTCATGACAACCCACTCAAACAAACCTACAAATCCGGGACACCTAAATGCAGTCTTAGCCATATCCTTTTCAGCCATGAAGATTTGATTGTAACCCGCGTTGCCATAAAAAAACTAATCACTTTATGGCCAGAAGCATCATTAATTAACATATCGGCTATAGGCATAGGATACTCATCTTTAGGAGTGGCTCTATTCAAGTTTCTAAATCAATGTAAATTCTTATCTTACTCGTGTTCTTCTTCTCGACGGGAACGATGTTGGATATCCACTCCGCATACCTATAAGGTCTTATAAAAATTTGCATCAAGTAATCGGTTAATTTCTTCCTTGATCCGATCATGCATATCTGGATTAAACCTTCGCATCGGTTGTTTGAAAGGTCTAAAACTAGATTTGATGGGGAGCCGATGCTCAACTAGCTCGCGGCTCAATCCAGGCATTTCACTATAAGACCATACAAAACTATCCACATTCTTTTAGGAGCTCGATTAGCTTCACTTTTTAATTGGCTCTTAGGTTTTTGTTTATAAATGTCGGCCTTGGATTACTATCATCTCCAAGATTAACCTCTTCTAAAGTATCGACCGATGTGAACCCTTATCCTAGTTTGTCCATATCTTATATTTTCTCTATAGCTTCGCACATATTGTTCTTGCTAGACAGATAGTGTTCTACTCTCTTTTGTAACCAATCAAGATTGGACTCTATTAAATCACATTATATGATTGAGCCAAATTTTCATCGGCTTTACATTGACCGGCACAAAACCATCTCTAGTGATACTAAGAAAATCATAATCCATCAAGTCTAAACTGGTCAAGCACTTGACGGTCTTATGTGGTAAAGAACATGTATCAGTGTTAGTGCATCTACGGCCCTTGTGGGTTTTGGTGATAAATGACAATGGAATTAAAGAACTAACGCATTCTATTTAGTTCTATGAAGAATTGCAGGTAATCAAAAAAAGAGAAAAGATGAGACGTGCCTAAAGTGGAGCTTATTGAAGATTCTTCTTGTTTTATTTTCATCTTTGAGTTTAGGCATGTCGTACTATTAAGAGGGATGGAAAATAAAGTGTTAATCCAAAGCAAATGCTCAAAATCTAAACAAAGCAACATTTCCAGAACACCCCTGGCCGGAGTGTCTGGCCTAGGCCGGAGACTCTGACCCATTTTATTCGAGTCCAGAGGACCCCTTGTCGGAGTGTCTCCGGCCTATAGCCGGAGACTCCGGTCCTTTTTCTTGGATTCCAGTACACCCCTCGCCGGAGTGTTCGGCCCCAGGCCTGAGACTCCGAGCAATTTATTCTAGACTCCAGAACACCCCTCGCTGGAGTGTCTGGTCCCTGGGCCGAAGACTCTGAGTATTTTTCACCGAGTCCAGTACAGCCCTTGCAAGAGTGTCCGGCCCCTGGCCGGAGACTGGGACGTTTGAATTCTACCTCCTTGACACCAGTCGGAGTGTCTGGCTTGGAGCCGGAGACTCTGGTGCCGGAGTGTTCGGCCCTTGACCAGAGACTCCGCTGGTTCTGACACTCCAACAATTCTTTCAGAGGAGAGGAGTATAAAACACTCCTCCCCAACGGGCTGAACTATCTCTAAGCCTCATTTTTGACTTGAACACAGTTGAGCTCATTCTCACACTCTCTCACACTTTTGCTAAGGCTTCCTTGCTTAGATTTGAGCAAGGGAAGTGAGAGGGCAATCTTTCAAAGGCTTTGAGAGCATCCCTTTGATTCCCAAGAGCATTTGTAGAGGTGGAAACTTGATTTCGCATTTGTTACTCTTGAAGCTTCAAGCTCCTAGACAACTAGGCGTGCTCGGGAGCTCCCAACTCGTGTGGTGAAGCCTCGGGAAGTTTGTATTCTCTCCCGAAAGGGATTTGATAGTGAAGCATTCATCTCGACTTTGGTGGTCGTCTTGAGAGGGAAAAAGGGTTGAGTGCAACCCGGTTTGTTGTGAACCTCTCAACAGAGACGTAGGATCCTTAGTAGATCTGAAGTCCGAGATAAATCCTTTTGTCTCCGTGTGCTTCTTGTGTTTTACCGGTTTGAGATCAATTTTCCGTTTTATTTACATTTCGGCATCGATCTATTAGAGTAGCTTGTTCTAGCTTCATTTACTTGTTCCTGTTTGCTTTAGTACTTCCACGTTATCTTTTGGTTCAAGTAAATTTGCTAGATCTAGCTTAAAATTCTCACATCGTTTGCCGGAGTGTCCGGTCAATAGCCGAAGTCTCCGACGCCAGAGTGTTTGGCCTGTGGCCGGAGTGTCCGGGGGACTGACAGTTTGTTTAAGTCTTAATTTGCAGAAAATTTTTAGGTTAGTCTATTCACCCCCCCTCTAGGCCACTTTCAATTGGTATCAGAGCTAAACTCTCCAAATCAAGCTTAATCGCCTGGAGAGACGATGAAGGGCCTAAAGGAAGCTAGTCAAGCGAGTGAAGAATCAAGAAAAGAAATTGAACAATTTTCTTCGAGTGAGAATGAAGTAGAATCCTTCTCTTTCCTCAAAATGAAGGCCAAAGAAGAGAAAAAGAAAAAGAAGGGAGTTAAAAAGGGCTATTCTAAAACTCCTTTCAATTTTTGTAGTCATAATTGTAGCACAAACTTCTTGTCGTTACCTATTGGTAAACCACCTCAATTTGATGGGAAGAACTATTGTAAGGATCAAAGACACCGAGAATGGGGTTGAATCAGTAGACTCATAGCACTAATTTCCCTACGAACTTAAACTACAAGACTTGAACACAACGGAAACAAACTTAAACAAGTCTAGTAGGCCAAGACCCCCTAACAATGCTAGTGGTAAAGAAATAACAACAATCAAGCACTAGCAAAATAGCCACCAAGAGGAATCAAAGAACAACATATTTCACTACTCAAACGGTAAGTAAATGCGATAAGTAAAGAGAGTGAGATAGAGAGTGCTCAGTGATTTTTCTCGAGGTCTCAGAAGCTAGGCGCCTTCCCCTAATCCTTGTTGGACCACTCCCGTCGGAGTCTCAGTCCCTCCCGTCGTTCTCGGAACAATGCTCACAAGCTTATTAAATATTCTTATTGTTTTATTTTCATCTTTGAGTTTAGGCATGTCGTACTATTAAGAGGGACGAGAAATGAAGTGGAATCCAAAGCAAATGTTCAAAATCCAGATAAAACATCATTTCTAGAACACCCCTGGCCGGAGTGTCCGGCCTCAAGCTGGAGACTCCAGCCCATTTTATTCGAGTCCAGAGGACCCCTTGCCGGAGTGTCTGGCCTATGGCTGGAGACTCCGGGCCATTTCCTTGGATTCCAGTACACCCCTCCTCGGAGTGTCCGGCCCTAGGCCGGAGACTCCGGGCATTTTACTTCGGACCCGAGAACACCTCTTGCCGGAGTGTCCGGTCCCTGGGTCGAAGACTCTAGGTATTTTTCACCGAGTCCAGTACACCCCTTGCCGGAGTGTCCAGCCCCTGGCCGGAGACTCCGACGTTTGAATTCTGCATCCTTGACACTAGTCGGAGTGTCAGATCGGGAGCCGGAGACTCCAGTGCCGAAGTGTCCGACCCTTGACCAGAGACTCCGGTGGTTCTGACAGCCCAACGACTCTTTCAGAGGAGAGGAGTATAAAACACTCCTCCCCAACGGGTAGAACTATATCTAAGCCTCATTTTTGATCTGAACACACTTAAGCTCATTCTCACACTCTCTCGCACTCTTGCTAAGGCTTCCTTGCTTAGATTTGAGCAAGGGAAGTGAGAGAGCAATCTTTCAAAGGCTTTGAGAGCATCCCTTTGATTCTCGAGAGCATTTGTGGAGGTGAAAACTTGATTTCATGTTTGTAACTCTTGGAGCTTCAAGCTCCTAGACGACTAGGCATGCTCGGGTGCTCCCAACTCCTGTGGTGAAGTCCCAGAAAGTTTGTATTGCCCTCCCGAAAGGGATTTGAAAGTGAAGCACACATCTTGACCTTGGTGGTCGTCTTGAGAGAGAAAAAGGGTTGAGTGCAACCCGGTTCTTTGTGAACCTCTCAACAGAGACGTAGGATCCTCAGTGGATCTAAACTCCCGAATAAATCTTTGTGTCTCCGTGTGCTTCTTGTGTTCTACCTATTTGAGATCTATTTCCCGTTTTATTGACATTTCTGCATCGATCTGTTAGGGTAGCTTGTTCAAGCTTCATTTACTTGTTTCTGTTTGCTCTCGTACTTCCACGTTATCTTTTGGTTCAAGTAAATTTGCTAGATCTAGCTTAAAATTCCTGCGTTCAAAGTTCACATCGTTTGCCGGAATGTCCGGTCAATAGCTGGAGTCTTCGACGTCAGAGTGTTCGGAGGACTGACAGTTTGTTTAAGTCTTAATTTGCAATAAATTTTTAGGTTGGCCTATTCACCCCCCTCTAGGCCACTTTCAATCGGCCATAGCAATGCAAGCCAATACATCTGTATGAACAACCTCAACATCATCATCAACCATTGTATCAAGAATTGATGCAATGTAGAAGAAACACACTAGTTAGCGCGAATTCAATCACGTTCTAAGATCAAGCTGTAACCACCTCGCACATCGGCAACGAAGAAAACGGTAGCCATGGTCTTGCTTCCAACAGTGAGCTTCATAGAAGCGATCTCTTTAGCCTAGATTGGATCTCCTCCTCCCACACCGTTGAAAGCTATGTTCGTCCGGATGAGCTCGTCATTGGCCTTACCTAGCTTCTTAAACAAAGAATATGGCATTAGATTAACAATAACACCACCATCTACAAGCATGCGAGAAATCGGTATACCATCGATATGGACTTTCACGTGGCTTCAGATGGTTGTCCAATTCTTTGAGCTTTTCAAAAACAGCACTTTTTGACCCAAAGTCGAATTATGCCATAACCTCCTCTTATTCTTCTACAAGAGAATAATCGGAAAAAGATAAACAAAAGGTGTTAATTTCCATACCATCTTGAGGCGGCGTAGGCTCTCGTAATCCAAGAGGTCGTCATCGTCGAACTCGGACATGTCCACATCACCTGTAGAAGAAAGAGCAGTAGAATCGCCACCTTTTACAGAACTAGCAGGAACGGGAACTTCTGGTTTGGAAACCAGAACTTTCGGTTTTGACAGAAACTGAGCCTCCAGTTCTGAAGCTAGAATCTTCGGTTCTTCTGGAGATTTGGTCCTTTTCTTCACCTTCCATTGCCTACCCTGAGGCACCATTGGCTTGATCTCATTAAAAATATCCTCCCTCCTTTTTTTAAATCCCGTTCTCTTATCTTACGAAGGTGTAGCCTTTGAAGCTTCCACTTTTGAGTATGGCCAAGCCGGAGGGACACCACCTTGGCTGTGTGTACTTGGTAAGCTCTCTCACATTTTTTTTATCATGGTTAGGGGGTATTGGGTTAGTTTGAACCAGACCACTTATCTTGACCGACGCACTAAAAGTTCCCCCAACCTTTACATCTGTTGTGCCAATTTTTATAACATCTCTAGATGTATCCCATTGATATCCAGAGACCTCAGGAGCATATTTATTTCCATCCTCTCCACTTTTAACTCACCCCTCTTGCTTTGGAGGAGAAGCTGGCTTTTCTGGAAAAATCAAAAATTTCGGTTTGCCAATCCGGAAGTTTCGGTTTTGCTGAGGAGCAAAATCAGCATTGTTTTCATCACCATTGACCGATAAATTTCTCAATCGGTCATTTTCAAAACCATAGAGCCTCTGAAATACACTCTCTCTTGGTGCATTTCATCCCGAATGAAAAGGTGGGGGAGGCATTGGTGGCATAGGCACTCATGCTCCCACATAAGGGTTCTACATTGGGAATGGTGGAAATGGCACCCGGAGGTGGAGCTGGTCTTGATGCACTCATTACCCTCCTTGTTTCTTTCTTGGTGGGCTATCACTCTCCCGCCGCGGTGACCTTGACCACTTTGCTGATCGATTGCTAGAATCAGTCTTTTGGTTCTTGTATTTGGCCATTTGACGGTGAAAGGTGCTCTTGGGCTCCTTCTTCCTATCCACAGCCTTGCCTTAGTTTACCTTCCACTTGCCCTCCTTAGGATTTTTTTTGTTTGATCATGCAGGGCTTCTGAGCAAAACCGAAAGTTTTGGCTTGGCAAACCGAAAGTTTCGATTTTTTCTGGTCAGTAGGAACGACCATTTCTTCATTCTTTTTTATTTGCCCCCAGATGCAGATCCTCTAATAGTGACTTTAGTGGACTCTCTGTCATCGGGCGACTTTTCCAATGCCACTTTTCTTGTAGTAATTTTCTCTCCCACTGGGAGAGGTCTTTGATCCCCTATGATCATGTTTTTCCCATGTGTTGTATCGACTTGGTTTGGCTGAATCAACACTTTGGTATTGATGTCCAGCGTGTTAACAAGGAAAGGGTGTTTGTCCACTTACATCTCTTTTAGACTCAATCGTCCCTCATTAAGGGTCGATTGGACCCGTCGACAGAAAATATTGCAATCATTAGTTGCATGAGAATATGAATGTGCCATTTACAATATGTTCTATGTTTTAGTTCATCCGCTGGTGGCAAAGTGTATGCAATCTTAATATATCCACTATTGTGCATTTCATCAAAAATCTTATCGCATTTAGCTACATCAAAGGTGTACTTTACATCATATTTTGGATTTTTGTGAATCGGTTTGAGCGAATCACTTGCGAGCGATTTGGCCTTAGATGGCCAAACAAATTCAGCAGCGATTATGTCTTTAGAATTATTGTCGGAGCTATCCAAATCGTACTCCATGACATGTACATTGTGGTGGGTCTTATGCTCATGTTTCACTTCTTTGCTTCGGTTTTTTTGTACCGAAGCTTTTTGTTGGAGGTGAATGAGTGTAAGAAAATTGTACCTTTCCAACTTCTCTCTAAGGTAAGACCATAAATCACTAAACGCCAAGTCTGCTAAATCCTTTTCGGAAATTATCAAACTAAAGCATCGGTTTTTGACATCTCTAAATCTCCAAATATAATCGACAACAGGTTCATCTCTTCCTTGTCTAACCGATGTTAAATGTGTCAATTTTAATTCATTATCTCCGAAATAAAAATGATCATGAACTTTTCGCTCTAATGATTCTCACGTATAAATAGAACCCGGGGACAATGATGAAAACCATGAGAAGGCGGTTCCGGTTAGTGACAAAGAAAATAACCGCACTTTTAATGCATCACTAGAACCTGCCTCTCCTAGTTGAGCAATGTATTGACTAACATGCTCCCAAGTGGTTTTACTATCTTCGTCATTGAATTTGACTAAGTCGGAGACACGCCACCCGCTAGGATATGGGACCGAATCAAAATACATAGGGTAGAATTTTCATATATTCGGTCTCTCCCTTTGATATCCACTCCTAGCGTTTCACGAAATTGTTTACACAAATTCTTCTTAATACGAGCCATTCCCTCTTCTATATTGGTGATGGGTGATCCATGGGACACGCCTTGTGGCGGAGGGTGCGTGTTCGCTCTCATGGCGTTAAATTGCTCATTAGGTATAGGGCTATGAGGGATACACGTACCGCTAAGTGTGATATGTGGGGTGCTATACGCTATGGTACAGTATGAAGGAATAAAATTAGCTACTTCATTCAATCGGCTAGTAGCCGGATTAGAGATGCTATAGATTGGCTCTATGCTAGTAGGAGGCACTACCAACACATTGGTTTGCACATGAGGCGAAAAGCTAGTTTGTCCGCTAAAAGAGTTCAACGGCATGCCATACAATGGTTGTTCTACACTAGATGCCTTAGGCACCGATGAACTAGTAGAGGGTCCTACATGTGCGACATGAATAGGAGATGATGCAACACCAGTGTTCTTTAATGACTTAGACAAGTTATCTTGAACTATTTGTTGCATGTCACTAGTCAAGATCTTTTTCATGTCTAGACTCGATCAAGCTAGGTAGACCCTCTTTATCGCCGTCGGGACAGGAGAAGAGAAATGGGGTTGAGAGAGGGGCTAGGGTTTGAAAATGTAAAACATGTAAAGAAATTATTGAATGACGATTGGGATGCCTTCAATCGACTATGAGCCTCTCTTTATATAGAAGTGGGGTGGTCTATCCCCGTGGAAAGCCGATGACTCTAACAAACTGACAAGAAATCAAATTTGAAACACTTTCCTAAAAAAAGCAAAATCGGAACTTTCGGTTTTCTCGGGGTAGCCTGCGTGCATCTTGAAACCCTCGTAACTCTTTCGTCCAGGTTTCAAATCAGGTCATCCATATATCCGTTTCGATCGTTTCGATGAGGGCTACATCTTGAAACCTTCAAATCATGAATTTGGGCTTCATTATCTCCTGTCTTTAACCACTTCTTTGTTTCTTCTATAATAATTGGTCAATATGCTTATTTGTAACCTGAAAATATGTTTAAACACCAATATTGTGAAATAATTAGAGTTAGCATTGATGTCGACAATTTTGCTTTTGGTGACTCTGTTTAACCAAAACTAGAACTTACTGTTTGCCAAACCGAAACTTTCGATTTTACCTTCGGCAAATGGTCGGAGACTTCGGTAGCCGAAACATTAGTTCTAGTGAAGACTTGCCAGATGCTCCGATGACTTGCCAGATACTCCGGTGACTTGCCGGATACTCCAGTAAGAACTTAGTCATTTTTGCTATAGTGAAGCTACTAAAACTGGAATTTCTAGTTTGGTAAACCGAAACTTTCTATTTTTTCAGAGTGCAATTTTTTGTTGTCAACAGAAGCCATTGCCTTTCTCGTGCTAGGGCCTAGGAGTAGGGGACTGCCGTTTCGCCATAGGCACAGGTTTCCACTTCTTTGGTGGAGCAGTGCACGGTGGCCATGCTCCACCATGTCGTAGTGCGTCCAGCCCACATCCTGCAATCTCTCGTAAAGGCATTGTCGCAGCCATGGTGAGCAGGGCGGTCAGGCAGGGCGACTGTGGGTTGTACCGACAGCTAGGCGTCGAGTCGGGCGTAGTCAAGGCAAGGGGGCATATCGGTGGTGGGGTCGCGGTCACATGACATGAGCTAGTGTGCCGGCCGGAGAGCTGCGCAGAGGAGGATAGAGAAGGGGGCGTGGAGGCAAGCAAGGGCGGTAGTCGAGGGAGGCAAGGGTGGTAACCGACGGAGGAGCACTCGGCTCTGCTTCTGGTGGCTGACGGGCAGGAGCGCAGCGCATAGGTTGAGAGAGTGGCTTTTGTTTCGCACCAAGGAGCGTGCTCCAAATGTACAACATGGCTGAGAAATTTTACAATATCTTTACAAAATTTTAAAGCAAACCCTTTTAAATCTTCTGCTGAAGGAGGTCCGTGCTTTATATTCTAAGATTTTAAATCACAAGCTCATTATAAAACATCTGCTACGGATGCTCTTACATTACTGAAACAGGCGAACATGTCTAGATTGAAGGGCAGAACCAAAACTTTTGTAAATTTTGTTTTGTTTATATTTGGATCCTGCTAAGGTAGAAATGATATACTTTACCTTTTAAGACGTAAGACTAGAAATCAATAACTTTCCAAAATGATGGCTACAATAATTAATAAATATATGAGGGCTTTTACCTCTTAGAAGGTAACAATTTATTTATTCATTAAGATTCACGTAAATAGATGATTAACATTCATTTTGTCTATTGTTGAATCCGCCTTATTTAGGAAAATGCCCAGTTCAAGTATGTTTCATGGATTATGCCTGTGTTTTTGTCGAGGGGACAAACCATGGGATTCACAACATGGTCTCGCTGAAAATAACCAAGGCCCGTAGGGTCACACAGGCAGTTTTGGATCTACGCCTTTGTTTTTCAATATTGCGCCTCTGCTATATATTCGTCTCGTGGAAAAAGTTTGAGACGTGCTAGCATATTAGAAAACACTGGAGGCTTCCAATTCCCGATAGAGGTGCATCCAATGGAAGAGCCAGATTATGTTAACTGCGCCATTCTTGAGCTGCGGCACAACCGATGGCTAAAACAGAGCTTCATATATCTGCTTCACACATCTGCTCTTGTTTGAGAGAGAATTATATCCAAATTCTATTTGATCGGGTGTGCCAGAGTTATGATGTCACATAGTTTAGATTTTACTGCTCCTAAGAAGCGATGATCAAAGCTTACAGAAGCGTGCTGAACTCGCACTAATGCATCGGGTCCCTATGAAATGGCCTATCCTTGATGATATGCAATCTTTTCATTGCCGATGCCTCCAATACCCATAGTTTAGCGTCTAGCATGGTTCCTATCTTGTGTTTCACGCCCTATCTTGTGGTCACGCACTGCACATGGTAGTGAAAACTGGAGATTTTTAGTTCTACGAACACCTATCATCATGCTGTCTTATACTTTATAGCCCTAGATAATAGAAACGTTTTCTTCCTGTTGGAAGTTACTGGCACTTTTTATTGACGTGGTTGGTATGCTTCCTTCGATCCATAAAAGCTCATTTAGTATCTTTTAATTAGTCAAATATAAACCTGTCAAGGAAATTGCGGTTCCCAGTAGTGTTCGCACATCTTTTGCTTCATTTCTATCAGAAGATGTAATATTCAGTGCATCATTCCACTTTAAATTTACTTACTCTCATGGTCCCTGGCCATGATCAATGCGTATCATCAAAGAATATACTACATTGCCAACTTTGTATCGCTCTATGCACCAGAAGTGTTTCAGTTTGCCACGTGAAATTGTTTACAATTATTATTATTACAAAAAGATATGTTGTTACTAACTTTGATTGCATAAACTAAATAAGAGTCTGGATTGTGCGATATGGAAGACGGACAGAGAGGCAGTTGATGATCAATTTTCACAAAGAAAAAAGAAAATTGAGCCTATCATCCATCTCTACTAATTTCAGTACATATAAGTAGGGTTGGTAACGGGCTGAAAATTTTGACGTTGGCTAGTCAAGGGTCAGACCATAAAAAGGCCAGGCCAAATTTAAATAAAATTTAGATTTAGATTTGCAAAAGGCTAAAGGGATTGTGAAAATGCCGTGGGCTGTGGCCCGTTTCTACCCTAGATACAAGCCTAATTGTCAAAGACGTTGTTAAAGGTAAGGCGATATAATTTAAAAAAATGGAGAGAGTGCATTTAGACCTATATATATAACCCATTAATATATTGGCCAATCACTGTCTACATTTTAGAAGTTAAAATTTATATATTTTTTAATTTCATTCTTGCGCTTGTACTAAAATCATTAAAGCTTCCTTTGGAACACATCGTTTTTTGTTTTTCCTATGAAATTGTAGTAATTCCTATAAAATTCTTTTGTGATTCCTGTGAAACCATGCATTCCAAAGGGGCCTAAACTTTAATGCATATACTTTCTTATCATGTAATCTGGCTGCAGGGGACAAAGTGATTAATTTAAAGAAGCTGCGAAACTATTTACACAAAATGATTTGATTTATACTCATCGGCTTCATTGTAGTATCTTTTTTGGGTACAAAATAATTTTAAATTTAAATCGAGCTGCAAGACAGGATTGTTTCTGCCTACATAAAAAGAATTTGTCATGCCATTAGTTCAATCAGACCTCAATTGTATGGTGGTGACTTCAATGGTATAGTAGGCCTCGCAGATGAGAATGAACTGGTGCTAGGACTTGTTGACTGTTTCCTGCCCGTCCAAATGTACGGTCCAGGCGAAGCTACGCTTCGTTGTTGGTGTCAACTGATACCAACAAATTTCTGAAACTATAATGAAAATTTTTGTTCAAACAATATTTATAACATTAATGACCTTTGTAAAAATTGGTGCTGACACCGATCTACCACATGTCTGGTTTCGCCCCTGGTATGGCCATGCTACTTCTGGCATCAAGATCTGCTTGACCACCCACTGCTGTGGTGGCTAGTTCTCCAGCTGCAACTTGGACATCATTCAGAGACTCACGCTCTTAAGATGCTAAATTCTAGATCACATGCTGCTGGCTTGATTGATTTGGCTTTGACATAGCTAGGGCAAGGTAACTGAGGTGTTCATGGCGGTTGCTGCCTCGTAGGTGCAGCAGCCAGTGGAGGAGCTTCCTCCGCACTATATTAGTACTCAGATGAGCAACTGGTTGAAGGCCAAACCCGTCAAGGCAGCCCCTGAGGATTATGTGGACAAAACTAGACCCGTGAAGCTGACAATGCCAAGCTAGAATCAGTAGCGAGCAGCAGGGAACCCACAGAGAGCGTGTCGCAGCAGCCCGTTCCACTTTGGATTCAAGGTGTGGCGAGCTGATTCCACATCATTTTTCAGGTGCACTTGGCAGAACTCAACGAGTCGAGCCTCTCCACTTTCAGATTCCATGGCCAACGCCTCCAAAGCCTATTCAGATTCAGTTGTGAGAAGAAACTTTATATCCCGAGTTGCCGAGTGATTTCTTATGACTTTTAGCGTCCTGCACAGAGTTTTATAGCACCAAAGGCACTTTCTGCGTTATGTACGGAGGGGTGATAGGGATCGTTTCACAAATTAATTTGGCCCTTTTTAAATTTTAATTTAAAAATGCTCACAGATCCTTTCACAAATTAATTGGGGCCCCTTTAAAATTTTAATTTAAAAATAAATAGAAATTTGTTTCGATCCTAATTGTATGTGGCCTTTAGTTCATTTTCTTCGGCCTTTTCACCTCTATATATATATGTACGTCTTGCTTTGTCCTCTGCACACCATCAATTCAATCCAGCAAAACTGTTTAAAGAGTTTAAAACAAGTAAGTTATGGCACTTGAAGCGTTATTTATGAATTAATCAAATAGACTGTGTCAGTTGTACTCCGTTGCCTGCTCACTCCAATTACTTACACTATGTGCCTGAATTCTACATCAAATTCAGACGGTTGGAAATGGATTGAATTCTACATTTCAATTCCATGGACTGCCAAACATGTTGAGCTCCGGACTTAGATTCAATTCAGTCCAATTCAAGTCAAACAAACCGACCCTAAGAGATGTGGTTAGCTAATTACAGTAACCATCTGAAGTATCAGAACAAGGGATGATGATGATGCCGTGGGCCCGAAACAGAGCGTGAGGAGCAGGAAGTACACTTCCCACGTACCACCGCTCGCTCCCGTCCCTGGCCGCCATGCACTTTCTCTCCACTCCGGGGCTTCCCAACTGCCGGTTGCCGCGCCGCTGCGATAGGAGAGGAGGAGGCTCCGGCGAGCCAGGGACACAAAGTTGGTGAACATCGTCCAGTGGACGCGTGCGTGGTCACCTGAGATTGGCGGGCTTCCACGGCAGCATGTTGCAGTTGGCCCCACTGTCAACGCTGAGTTTGCATGGATGATCTGACGGCTAATATGTCCCAGCAACAGAAAGGCCATCACCAATTCCTAATTCTAAGAGGAGTATAGATAATTAAGTACGATGTGAAATATAGATAGGATAAAAAACCATCAGAACTGATTTTGCATTTTCGATATCAGAACTGATTTTGCATTTTCAATTGCTTGAATTGGGTCAAACTTTATGGAAACTGTTGAAAAAATATTACAACCATGAAAAAAAAAAATTGACCGCCCGGCCCTCATTTATGCACCACATGAAGCGTTGCTATCATTTGTGGCGACCTTGCAACGGTTTTATGACACAATACCAATGCTATCATTTGTGGCAACCTTGCAAGTAGTATGGAAGCAGACTGCGACGTATGGCAGTTCGTTGCTAAAGGAGAATCGATGTTGCGGCCGGTGGGAGATCAGGTAACTGGTAACCGTTTGCAGCCAATGCAATGGGCAATGATACTATTCTCCAACCATGCCCTGGCGCATCACAATATTAAAGTGATCCCTCATCCTCGTACCAAATTGCTTATTAACGCTAAAGCATGAAGACTACGCCATCAAACAGAAACCAGTTTCGACAAGGAGCTTCATTAGACTACCTGCGAGCACCACTCAATAAGCACAAGTGCTTCTATACTTAATTAAAGTGATCCCTCATCCTCGTACCAAATTGCTTATTAACGCTAAAGCATGAAGACTACGCCATCAAACAGAAACCAGTTTCGACAAGGAGCTTCATTAGACTACCTGCGAGCACCACTCAATAAGCACATGTGCTTCTATACTTAATTACTCATTCGGAACCAAGATTGTTGTAACTACTAACTAACCCAAGTACACAAAATTAGCTATTGGGCTCCATGAAACATCTCGTACACAACATTGTTCAATTCATACGGTTACATATGACTGTACTCCCTCCGGTTCATAAAGAATGTCGTTTTGGACAACGACACAGTCTTCAAAGTACAACGTTGACTTCTATTTTCTATAAAAACATTTATTAAAAATTAACATATTTATACTTTTATAAAAGTACTTCGTAAGACAAATTTAATCATATGATTTTCATATTCTTAAATTTAATATGTTAAAACTTATTTGTAGTTTATATTCCCAATATTTAACTAAAATACGACTTCTTTGTGAACTAGAGGAAGTGCTAGTAAGTGTTAAGACCAGACAGTTCATATATATGCAGTACTTCCCGACTTGGCTTTTGCTAGATATGGGGGAAAATTTTAGTGCAAAAGCAGTTACAGTGCAATCGGTACAAACAAACATTCGTAGCCATCAGATTGCAATACAACCGTTCATATGCAAGGGTAGTGAAGGAACTTTTTTGCGAGAAGCTAATTTTCTTAGGGGCCTTTTATAAAACTGCACGTGGACCGTCCACTATGTGCGGTTTGCACTTTTGAACTGAAAACTATTTTGCACTGAAATTTTCCACCTAGATACGAGGGAAAATTTTAGTGCAAAAGCAGTTTTAGTGTAATCGGTGCAAACAAACATTCGTAGCCATCAGATTGCAATTCAACCGTTTAGATGCAAGGGTAGTCGAGGGACTTTTTTGCGAAAAGCTAATTTTCTTAGGGGATCTTTTTAAAACTGCACATGTGGACCCTCTACCTATGTGCGGTTTGCACTTTTGCATTGAAAACTTGTAACACTTCGTGTTTCTAAATAAAGAAGCAACATTGTTTAAATTCGAATTCAAACCTTCCAAAAAGTGAAAGTCCAAAACACTTAAAAACAAGGGATGTGAATTTTTCGGAACTCAAGTTTTGACTTGAAGTTCCCTAAATGTGGCAGATTATAAGAAGATACCAAGGTTCTGTTCAAAAGAAAAGGTCCCAATCCAAATCCTGTTTCCTTAATAAGTAGCCTTTTTCTAAATTCTGTAAATTCAAATCCAGTTCGAAATTCTACTTGCTCCCAACACAAAAGTTGTTCATCCCAAATCTCTCTATCATCGTGCCAAGTTTCAGAAATTTCAGCGCTCTAGAGGTACTCTTTTAACACCTCAAACTATGGCTAAATAATCTGCCTTCAGCAGATAGGGAAGTGTCCTTTGTAGTTAGCCAATTTCAAAGTTACATATCTTTTATCTTCCTTGGCAAGGACCTGTGCATGTGGTTTATGTTATATACCATATGTTTAAGAAACTTTCTACAAAGTTTTGAGCAATTTCGGGCTTGTTTGCGTTTTCTTTTTCGGTTCCCAAATTGCTTAAGCATTAAGCTTGGCTGACCATTTGCTCAGATTCTTAACAGTCACCTGTGTTGTGACTGTTGCCGGATTAAATCCAATTCAAATTCTGTCTTGACTACAAAGTCAAATTTGTTCCTTTTGAGATACACTCTTTTATTGCAAAGTTTTAAGATTTTCAGAGTGGTGAAAGTATTTCTTTTGAACCTTAGAATTCGGTTAGCTGATCTGCTTTCAGAGGATTTTTCTAAGACTCCTTATCAGTTAGACAATTTCGAAACCTATATCTTCTATCTCCTTTAGAAAAATCTTATGCATGTGATCTATGTTGTAGATTCCATGTTGAAGAGCAATTCTACCAAGTTTCATTTCAATCGGAGTTCGGGTAGTATTTTTTTTAAACCACAGAAAATGGTAAAATGGTAGACTGCTCTGTTTTTCCTGAGGTTTCAGAAACTCCCTTATCTGTTAATCCTTTTGTAAATTCTATATCTTGTGCCTTTCTTTGAAAAAACCTGTGCGTGTCGTTTATGTTATAGAACACATGTTACAGATTCATTCCACCGAGTTTCAACCCAATCCAAGTTCATTTGCTTATCTTGCTTTTGCCTCAAAAATGCTATAAGTGTTAAGCTTGGACTGTGGACTACTGGGACGTGTCCCTCGTCTCACTGCTTTGCTTGGCTCGGCATTGGGCAGAATGGGCGGTGCCTGGGTCTCGGTTTCCTTCTCCAGAAAGCGAATCCCCTCTCAATCGCACTCCATCAGCACTTGTCGCTATCACTCCTCGGTGAAGCCGGCGCGCCATCGCCTCCCTTTGCCACCTTCTGGCCTCCACCGCCTTAGGGACCGATTCACTCTGCGTAGATTGACTGAACGCGTGCGACGCCGAGCCGAGCTCCACCGTGGAGCAGCCAGAGCAGGCCGTCCCTCACTCTCTCGCGTGAGCACCAGCTGCACCAGCCCGTCCCGTTCCCCTCTGAGCTCGATGGATTCGAGTTTTTCCCCAAAAAACTCGGTTTTGGAACCCGCCGGCCGTCTCCTCCCAATCCGTCAGCCCGGTGAGCTTTTTCCTCTCCTCCTGCACGTCCATGGTTTCCTGGACCCCTTGCGCACACCGTTGATGAGTTCCCGACCCAAAATCGCGGGCTTTCGTGCAGGGATTTGAAGCTTTCGGCGCGTCGCCGTCGAAACCAATCACCCTCACTGACGCCAACCGCCGTCCAGCCTTCCTCGAGGATGTCTTCTTCCTTCCCACCCTTTTCCGCGTCACGGTGAAGCTCCTCTTGAAGATACCGTCGCAGTTGATGACCCACAACGCCTCCACCGCCTAGCCGAACCCCTCCTCAGCGCTGCCATCACCGTCGCCCGGCCTCCGGTGAGCTCCTCGCCCGCGACTTCCTCCTCGGTGTTCCCCTGCCGAGGAGGCCATGCTCGGAAAGGGGCATCTGGACGCCGGCGGCCGTGCTCGGTCAACAGCGCCGCTGCGCCGGCGAGCTGGCGCCATTGCCGGCCGCTCGCCCGGCTGGAATCCCCGGCGCCCGTGAGGCCTTTTTGGGTCGGGCCCGGTGACCAGCTCCCCTCCCCTGTTGTGCCAGATTTGGTGGCCCACGGCCACTGAGCGGCCTGCCCCACAGTGGGCCAGTACCTTGCGGCCCACCTAAGGCTGGAAAATTCTCTTATCTGCGAAATAATTGATCAGAAATGCTTTTAATATTGTAAAATCCGTAGAAAATACATTATAGCTCGAAAAATTGTGAAATAAAATTTGTTAGGATCCACTTCACTAGAATAATATTCTGAAGCTAACAAGTTTTTATTTTATGCATAAAATTAATTTAATTATTTCAGATCATTAAATAATTCATTTATGCATTATCATTATTCTTTGGCAGGATAGAATATTGAAAAATTTACTTTCTGTTTATTTAGTCAAACACTCTGTTTATAAAAAGTTTAATAATTATTTTCATCAAATAATTTTATAAATAATTGATTGTGTTTAAATGGTGTTTAATTCTTTATAAATTCATTTAATTTCAATAAATTCTAAAAGTTTGTCCAAATTTAGTTTATAAACTTTCTGAGTTTATTCAAAACTCAAATTATATTTTATATTTTCTAAAATCATACTAAAGAATTTTTATGGTTAATTTTCATTGTAAACTATTTTGTAAAGGTTTAATTGTGCTTAAATCGTATTTAAATCTTTATAAATTTATTTGATCTCAATAAATCCTGATAAATTTCTCAAAATTTTAATTATAACTTTTTTGATTTTATGAATAAACCTAATTAATTATTTTGGTGTTTTGAAACTTTTTTTTTGAAAAATGTTTTATAACTATCGCATGTGACTTCATTTCAAATCTAAAAACTAGCATAATTCATTTTTTTTTGCATATCATGTATAGGACCCGACCTATCTGAAGAGATGATTGAAGGTGTTCCTTTAGCAAAAGAAGCTAACTGTGAGCATGTCTAGGCAAGCCCTGGTGCATTAATTTTTTTTCTAAAGTTTTTATTTTATCACTATATATAGTATGGTTAATATACTGTGCATTAAGTTGTAAGAGTTGTTTGGGACTCTAGGATGCATGATAGTGCTACCTACACTATTGAGTGTATATTGGTACAGATAACTCGATGTAGAGCTAGGATATGAGTTCTAATAAACGGTAGAAGTCGAGTGAATGAGAAACCTCACTCGCGAGCTATAGGTTTATTTTATCTCACACTTGAATAAACCTGAGACCGTGCGAGAATAGTGCATAGAAGGGTTTGAGAAGGCTGGGCTGTCACGGTGGTAGCCCCGTCTGTGTTGGTTAAGGACCGATTCGAGTGTAACTCTGTTGAGCAAGTTTGAACGTACCGATTACATACTAGGGACATGGACCCAAGAAACCGATTTAGCCAATGCCGTAATGGTTGAACGACCCCCACCTCTCTTTTGGCGGCGGCGGAGGAGAGCCTTGTGTCTAACCATAGATACGTCCTGCGTGGTGATCGCATGGACGACCCTGTGCTCGAGAGAGGTGCACCTGTTCGGACCGGCTCTATGGGTTGCGCGAAAGGTTGCCACGTGCGGCTTTTGAAAAGCGCGTACGTGTCGTGTATTTTGAGTTTTTTTTAGCTGGTGTAAATCGATTATAATCGCTGCCCCTCATAGCAACGAGTACCCACTTGTTCACTGCGTCATGTCGTAGTAATAACTAAACTTGAGTAATAATATAAATTGTTTGCTTAATTTATAGGCATTTGCTTGGCAACCATATTTGCTATAGTTTATAGTGCAAATTAAATTTACATTCTTTGAACTTACCCAACCGCTAAAAGAAGAAAGTAAGGATTCACTAATAGTGTATCCTTCGAGTCGGCTGTAGTTGACCATGTTGATGGATAAGACTTGCTGAGCATTTGAATGCTCAGGGCTTGGCTCTCTGTGGTTTTGTATGCAGCTGGTTTCTCTTTCCCTCCTTTGGACCAACTGGTAGAAGCAACCCCTGAGGGTGACTATGTTCGTTGGGAGACCTGCTCATTGCGTTGCTGTTGTGTGTTGCTAGAAGATGCATCGTATGGGCTCGATGTCATCTTGTGTATAGTCTCTAAGAGACCCTAGTTTAAATAAGGTTACCGCTTCCATGGTTTTTAAAACATCTGCTTTATTAACTTAATCAACAGTTGTAATATATTTTATCATGCTTGAGTTGTACTGTTGGTCTTTGCTTCGTCGAGTGATACCAGATAAAATGCTGTGGTCGATGGATCACCTCTTTTGTGAGGCGGTCTGTCACAAAACTGTTTTGCACTAAAAATTTTTCCCTAAATATGAGGGAAAATTTTAGTGCAAAAGCAGTTTCAGTGCAATCGGTGCAAACAAACATTCGTAGCCATCAGATTGCAATACAACTATTCAGATGCAAAGGTTGTGGAGGGACTTTTTGCGAGAAGCTAATTTTTTAGGGGCTTTTTATAAAATTTCACATGTGGACCCTTCATCTATGTGCGGTTTGCACTTTTGCACTGAAAACTGTTTTCCAGTGAAATTTTTCCCTTAGATATGGGGAAAAATTTTAGTGTAAAAACAATTTCAGTGCAATCGGTGGAAATAAACATTCGTAGCTATCAGATTGCAATACACCCGTTCAAATGCAAGGGGAGTGGAAGGATTTATTTGCGAGAAGCTAATTTTCTTAGGGGCTTTTTATAAAAATGCACATATGGACCCTTCACGGTTTGTACTTTTGCACTGAAAACTGTTTTGCACTGAAATTTTCCACTTAGAGATGGGCTCCGTTTGGAGTTGCTTCTAGCCGGCTTTCCGTTGAAATTAAGAGGAGAAACGAGCCAAACGCATCGCTTCGGCACCCGCTTTCAACTTGGCACGATTCTTCTCGATGTTGCTTTTACACATCAATGTGGAATTGGCCTAGGGACATGATTCTGTTTGACGCGCAGTCACTTCTCCCGTGGCCGGAGCAGCCACCTTGCCTCGCTTATTTCCGCATCAAATCTCCACAGCTGATTTGGTACTTCCTCCGTTTCAAACTAAGTGACGTTTTTAATCTTTAAAAATTAATTTTTTGACTTTCTTTATTAAAAGTTTTGAAAATATATATAAAAAAAATAAGTCATATTTAAAATATTTCTAATTAATAATCAAACATTTTATAATAAAATAAATAATATTTTTATATTTTTTAATAAAATAAATGGTTAAACATTAATATCCAAAAGTCTAAAAAAAATTATTTTGAGACTAGTAGTAAGCTAGTGTAACTTTTATAAAAAGCACATCGGAGAAAATCTGTTCCAAACAAGGCCATGAATGCGCACAATAAATGCCTCACAACAACCATTAGGGCACTCCTAATGGTACATTAATAATAGTTTTTATTTTTTTAATTAGCTTATCACATCACTATTTTACTTATGTGGCAAAGAAATTAATGGAGACGGAGAATGAAAGATGAAGAAATCATTTCTATACTAAAAAACCACCTCTTCACTAAAATCAAGGCACTAAGAAAGTACAAAATATGCATTGAAGGACTCTACTTAGTTTTTACGATACAATTCTTTTTTTATAAAAGATATAAGAGATTATTAAATTTTAATTTATATAAAAATTGCCATAGAAACTATACATTGAAGAGGATGAGATCTAAAAGATAATTTATTACTCTTAAAAACTATCTATGAAATTTGCATCGGGAGTGCCCTTAGGAAACGCTGCAACCCAGTGCAGTTTCATGAAATTTCGTAAGAGTACTGGCTAATTATTCATGCATTAATTAAATGAAAAGGAGAAGTCCTCCTACAACAAAATTTGGCACCACAACCAATTCTCTAACCTACCATTTTTTCATTCATTATGAGAAATTGCAAGCCATGTATATAGCATTGTAGTTAGGGATGTAAGTTTTTTCTTTTACATTAGTAGGTCAGCTCAAAACTTTTTAAAATAAACTAACTCCCGTCCTCCACCTTATATTTTTACTGAGATAAAATAAATTAGAGATTATATGCACGAGTACCCATTGGGTATCTACTTGCATCTGGATTTTGCATCCCTATTTGTACCAGATCAGCTGAGCGCCGAAACTAGTATCATCTGAAGTGAATTTTTCGTACTTAGGAACACAATCAAGTACGCCATTTTCCTGATTAAGTAGAGAAAGACTGCAATGTTCTCAGTACTCCAAAGAATCTCCTTTCCCTGACTAATAAGTAATAACTCTCGTACATACTGTACATCGACAAAGATTCAAACAAATGTTCGATAGGACTTATCTTTTTGTGTTTCAACTCTTTCTGTAGTGTCAGGAACAAGCTATGGTTCCTTAACTTTGCAAATCCCTTGAAATAGTGTCAGGAACAACAAACTTTATGGCTTCTTGCATGCGCTACGTTATCTGTAAACAAGCTATTCTACTACAGTATATATCCTCTTGTCATATCAGCATTGTTTGCCTCAAACAATGGCGCCGTACAAACCAGAACTAATTCGCTCACATGTCCTAATTTTGTGGATGGTATCACCCTAACTAATTATTAATGATTACAAAGGGAAACAACGGTCCTCTAGCTAACCATCACCGCCAAACCATTTATAGTTTAAGGTGCCGTACATAAGCCCATACAGAGCATTTATAGTTTAGGAAAGCGATTGAGAACGGGAACTTCTATAAATCAAGCTACAGCCTACACCCATGCATGCAGCAAACAAAGCAGTCGTGCCATCACAAAAAATGGCGCTCTCCTTGTTTCAAGAACTGCTCATGGCGACACTGCCACTCCTTGCTGCAGTGTTATACATCAGCTACTGGCGATCAAGGAACCGGCAACGGCGCCCCTTGGACTGGCCGGTGGTGGGTGTGCTCCCTTCCCTCATCGGCTGCAGGTTACAGAACTTCAACGAACATGTCACGGAGTTCCTTGCGGCCTACGGGTGCAATGTCAAGGCGCAGGGCCCAATAGCGACTGGCATGAGGTACTTCGCCACCTGCGACCCAGGCAATGTCCGGCACATCTTCACCAGCAACCATGCAAACTACGTCAAGGGAGAAGAATTCGCCGAAATCTTCGACATCTATGGTGACAGCGTCTTCGCCGTTGACGGCAAGATTTGGCGCCAGAAGCGAGGGGTTTTCAAGAGCGTCGTGAGCAATCGAAGTGTACTTGGTTTGATGCGGAGAAGCTGCCGCGACAAGGTGGTGAACGGCCTCCTTCCCATCGTGAATCAGATGGCGAGTACCAGGACCCCGTTCGACATGCAAGACATGATCGACAGGTTGATTTTTGACCTGACTGCCATCCCCATATTCGGCGTCGACCCTGGCTGCTTGTCCGCCGACATACCGTCTATGCATGTTGCAGCTGCCATGGACACGGTCATGGAGGTCGGCTTCATACGGCACATCGTGCCGTCTTCTTGCTGGAAGTTGATGAGAAGGCTAAACATTGGCCGCGAGAGCAAGCTGGCCATTGCGCACAAACAGTTGCATGGATTCATTAGGGAGATGATGGAGAAGATGAAAGGTAGGAAACCCGACCAGGACGAGGTAACTGCAGTGGATATTATTCTTTCTGCTGACCCAGCACGCACTGACAGCTTTCTTCTAAGTAAGACTCTCCTCATCTATATGGTCGCTGGGAGGGACACCATGGGCACATCGCTGCCGTGGGTCTTCTACCATCTCGCCAAGAATCCCCACGTGGTCTCCGCAATCCGGAAGGAACTGGCACCCATTGCATCGCTTAGGCTTGCCTCTTCCGTAGCAAGTGGCACCAACACTATGTTATTCTTCGAGCAGGACGAGACAAAAGATCTTATATACCTTCAGGCAGCCGTGTACGAATCTCTTAGGTTGCACCCCCCGGCCCCTTTTGTGAGAAAGACTGTCGTTGTAACATTCCGAATTTTTCGAATAAAATAAAGTGACGATTTCCCCAAATTTTGTTTTAATATTAATTGTCCGTCCCAATTTTCATTCCGATTAAAAATCATTCGTTTCGAATTTCTTTCTGTTCAATCCGAAATCCGTTTATCAAATCTGATTCGGTGCCGAAATAATTTAGTCCGCGTAATTTTCACGTTTGAACAAAAATTATTTTCCAAAATTCTCTAATTAATTTTTCGGGTCTCTAAATATCTTCTCTAATTAATCTCTTCAACCTTTTTAATTATTTCGCAATTTCTAATTAAATTTCTAGATTTATTCCTAACTTTACCCATTTTTCCCTCGTATAAAAACCTCTCTTATCCTAATCCCCTTCCCCTCTTCATTTGTCCAGAACAAATCCCTAACCGCTTCCCTCCTGCTTCATCTCAATCCTCGCGCCGCATCTGCTCCTCTCTTCGATCTGCGTGCCGTCTGCCAAATTTTCTAATCTTGTTTCTTGTTTAATATTTCTGTTATGGTTTCTTGATTTATCGCTTGTGATATCGTGCTTGCCAAACTGCTGAGATTGGCAATGTCACGAGAGATTGAGACTTATCGAAAGGTAAGTAAAATCCCGGTTGTTACAGGTAGTATCAGAGCCATACTTGACCGTAGGAGCGTAACCATAGAACAGGACGTAATTAAGGATTATTTCTAGACTTCCTAATCTGCTAATAAACCTTCATCGTAAAAGTTGTTTTCTTAAATCTCGTCGTTTGTTTGGTGGGAGTCTTGTTTGCTTAGAATAGTGCTTGCTTAGTTATCTTCATTTTAATCTGCTCGTTTTCTATCTTCTTCAGTAATTCTGTTTCTGCTAATGCTATCTTTCTAATCAGAATTGTTTTCCTGCAACAGATGGCTCTGAGGAGGTCTGGACGCCTTCACGCTCGTTTTGAGGAGGCTGCTCTGGAGGACCCTGAGGTACCACCACCCGCTGGGCGTGGTCGTGGTGCTGTCCCCAGAGGTCGTGGTCGCGGCGCTGGAGGCCGCGTACCAGTGCCACCTGCGGCTGACGCGCCTGGCGTTGATCGAGGACGTGACCGTGGGCGTGGCCGTGCTGGAGTCTCTGCCCCTCAGGCCGAAGGTCGTGGCAGAGGAGTTGCCACGGACCCAGAGTTCGAGCCTGCTGGAGGTGCCGCGCCTGGTGAGGAGCTTCCAGCTGCTCCGAACCTGGCGGAGGTGATGGCCCGACAGACGCTTCTGCTTGAGCGTATCGTCGAGCAGTCACAGCAGCAGCCTCGTGGTCGTGCTCCTGCTTCTGACGCAGCACCGTACCACCAGTCAACCGGTTCTCGCATGGCGATGTTTCTGAACATGCGCCCTCTCACTTTTGACCGTGCAGTCGATCCTTTGGATGCTGACGACTGGCTTAGGGATATCAAAAAGAAGCTGGACTTGATTCAGTGTGACGACCAGGAGGCAGTTCGTCTGGCAGCACACCAGTTGACTGGTGCAGCTGGTGCTTGGTGGGACACTCTGTATGCCACACTTGACGAGCCTGAGCTGTTCACCTGGGACGACTTCGTCACCGCCTTCCGTGGTTTCCACATCTCAGAGGGAGCCATAGAGGCGAAGGCGGAGGAGTTCCGTACTCTTCGTCAGGGGAGTATGACTATCACCAAGTACGCCAACCGCTTCACTCAGCTGAGCCGTTTTGCACTTGAGGAGGTCTCGACTGAGCGTCGTAAGATGTACTGGTTCCGCAAGGGCCTACGTCTTGAGATGCTTCCGTACCTGGACAGAGGTGTTCAGAGGAGCCTTCGTGAGCTGATTGACAGATGCCTAGCTTTGGAGGTGTCACTTCAGAAGCTCGACCGGTCCAGGGATGCTAAGAGGAGAGCTCTTGGCCAGGGACCCAGTCGTGAGGCTTCGCAGCGTCAGCGTTTCAGTGGTTCTTTTCAGCAGGGATCGGGACAGCCCACCTTCGCCCGATCCACTGCTCCTGCTCCAGCTTCAGTCTAGCAGCAGAGTTTTCAGCGCCAGAGAGGTGCCTTCCGGCAGCAGCAGTCCTCTTTCCGTCCGATAGGGGTCAGCCCTCGGTTCGCTGCTTCGAGTGTGGCCAGGAGGGTCACAAGGCGTTTCAGTGTCCGAGGCGCCAACAGCAAGGACCTGGGGGAGGTGGTGTTCAGTTTGCCACTCCCGCTAGGCCACCACACCAGTCAGGAGGACGAGGAGTGCGTTCAGCGGGCTGTGGCGCTGCTCAGCCGAGCGTCATGCGCAGCCGCCTGAACCACATCTCGGTGGAGGAGGCTCAGGAGGCACCGGACGTCGTCGTTGGTGAGTTCTTGGTTCACTCCCACCTAGCGACGGTTTTGTTTGACTCGAGGGCTACGTATTCGTTTGTGTCGTCGACGTTTGCGTCCACACACAGTCTTTCTACCTCACTCTTAGCTATACCTACACTTACCACTTCACTTCTTGGAGTCTACAAGAGTCGTGTTGAGAGTAGAGGTGTTCGAATCTTGATAGAGGGTGTGGTTTTCCTAGCCGATCTCATCGTCCTTTTCTCGCGTGATATTGATGTCATCTTGGGGGTGGATTGGCTAGCGAGGCACCAGGGAGTCATCACTTGTGCTGAGAGGGTTGTGTCTTTGATCAACCACCACGGTGTTCGAGAGGTGTGTGCTCCTAGAGCGTCCAGAGTTCCACCTTCAGTTTGCAGCTTGCAGGAGTTATCTTTGGAGCAGATTCCTGTTGTTCGTGAGTTCCCAGAGGTGTTTCGCGATGAGTTGCCGGGACATCCTCTAGATCGAGATGTTGAGTTCGTGATCGATCTTCTTTCTGGTACCGCGCTGATTGCCAAGCGGCCGTATCGGATGTCTTCTAATGAGCTTGCTTTACTTAAAGAGCACATTGATGAGCTTTTGAGTAAAAGGTACATTCGGCCGAGTGCTTCGCCGTGGGGAGCCCCAGTGCTGTTCGTGAAGAAGAAGGATGGGTCAATGCGTATGTGCGTTGACTATCGTTCTTTGAACAAGGTGACGATAAAGAACAAGTACCCTTTGCCGAGGATCGATGATTTGTTTGATCAGTTGAAGCGTGAGAAGTTCTTTTCCTCGATTGATTTGAGATCGGGGTACCGAAAACTTCGTTCGTGACGAGATATGGGTCTTATGAGTTCCTGGTCGTTTCTTTTGGACTCACTAATGCCCCTGCCTACTTCATGAACATGATGAACAAGGTGTTCATGGCTGAGCTAGATAAGTTTGTGGTGGTTTTCATTGATGATATCCTCGTCTATTCCAAGTCAGCCGAAGAGCATGAGCAGCACCTGAGAGTTGTGCTTGAGAGGTTGAAATCTTATCAGCTATATGCCAAGTTCAGCAAGTGCAAGTTTTGGCTTGAGAAGGTCGCTTTTCTCGGTCACGTTGTTACAGCTGAGGGCGCTGCCGTTGATCCTGAGAAGGTCAAGGCCGTTGTGGAGTGAGAGTCTCCGAGGTCAATCTCTGAGGTGAGGAGTTTTCTTGGATTGGCAGGTTACTATCGCCGATTCATTGAGAACTTCTCCAGGATTGCTAAGCTATGACCGAGTTGACTCAGTTGGGTGTGCCGTTTGTCTAGTCAGATGCTTGTGAGAGGAGTTTTCAGGAGCTGAAGATGAGGCTGACATCTGCGCCTGTTCTGACCTTGTCGGATATTCACCAGGACTTTCAGGTTTTGTGTGCTGATGCAGAACAAGAAGGTTGTGTGTTATGCTTCCAGGTAGTTGAAGAAGCATGAGTTGAACTATCCGATGCATGATCTTGAGTTGGCAGCTGTTGTCTATGCTTTGAAGATTTGGAGGCACTACCTGATCGATAACAGATGTGAGATCTTCACCGATCACAAGAGTCTCAAGTACATCTTCACTCAATCAGAGCTGAACATGAGGCAGAGGAGGTGGCTTGAGTTGATCAAGGATTACAATCTTAGCATTAACTATCACCCGGGTAAAGCCAATGTATGCTTTGAGTCGTAAGGCTTATTGTTCTTCTTTGTTGTCTGAGCAATCAGAGATTCTTGCAGATCTGGCCAGTTTGAGAGTTGAGATTGTTCCTCAGAGTTTCTTGTGCGAGCTCAGGTTGCAGCCGTTGTTGATTGAGGAGATCAAGTCAGCTCAGAGGCTTGATAGAGAGGTTCAGTCGATCTTGAAGAAGATGAGGAGAGGCAAAGCACCGAGTTTCCGTGTGGATCAGCAGGGAGCTTTGTGGTTTGAGGACCGTATCTGTGTTCCGAGAGTGTCAAAGTTGCGGGATGTTATTCTCAGAGAGGCTCATGATTCGAGGTTTTCTTTCCACCCAGGTTGCACCAAGATGTTTGAGGATCTAAGGACTCGTTTCTGGTGGGTTGGCATGAAGGCTGACATTGCTGAGTATGTTGCCTTATGTGATGTTTGTCGACGAGTTAAGGCTGAGCACCAGAGGCCAGCTGGATTGCTAAAGCCATTGTCGATTCCTTCCTGGAAGTGGGATGACATCAGTATGGACTTCATCACAGGTTTGCCGTTGACGTCTCACCATCATAATGCTATCCTGGTGGTGGTGGATCGATTGACTAAGACCGCTCATTTCATCCCTGTGAATGAGAGGTACTCAGTTGATCAGTTGGTCAAGCTGTACATCGATCACATTGTGAGGTTGCATGGTGCACCGAGGAGTATTCTGTCTGATCGCGGGCCTCAGTTTACCGCGAGATTCTGGAGGAGCTTGTATGAAGCTATGGGTACACACCTGGTGTACGGTTCAGCTTATCACCCTCAGACAGATGGTCAGACGGAGCGTGTGAACCAGATTCTGGAGGATATGTTGAGAGCTTGCGTGATCACCTATGGGCAGAGCTGGGAGGACAGCCTTTCTTTTGCGGAATTCTCTTACAACAACAGCTTCCAGACCAGTTTGGGTATGTCACCTTTTGAGGCGTTGTATGGTAGGAGATGCCGTACTCCGCTCATGTGGTCAGAGGTTGGCGAGAGGTCTTTCTTTGGTACTGATTCTATCTGTGCTGCTGAGGAGAAGGTTGAGAAGGTCAGAGAGCATCTTCGGGTTGCTCAGAGCAGTTAGAAGAGCTATGCGGATAAGAGGAGGAGGCCCCTTTCTTTTGAGGTTGATGATTGGGTGTATCTCAAGGTGTCACCTCTCCGTGGCACGCGTCGCTTCCATGTTCGAGGGAAGTTGGCTTCGAGGTTTGTTGGTCCTTTTCGGATTCTCAGGAAGATCGGTGATCTTGCTTACAGGTTGGATTTGCCATCTGAGCTTGCGGGTGTGCATCCGATGTTCCACGTCTCTCACTTGATGAAGTGTCTTCGAGTGCCGGAGGAGCGAGTTGTCCCTAATGCTTTGGATATCTAGGACACGCTCGAGTACCTGGAGTACCCGGTGAAGATTCTTGATGAGGTGTTCAAGAAAACGCGGAAGTCTAAGATCAAGTTTCTCAAAGTTCAGTGGAGCAACCACACTGAGCGAGAGGCTACCTGGGAGAAGGAAGATGATATGAGAAAAGAGTTTCCCTATCTGTTTGAGTCCGCTCTTTGATCTCGAGGACGAGATCCTGTAAGGGGGGAGTCTGTAATATCCCAAATTTTTCGAATCAAATAAAATGGCGATTTCCCCAAATTTCGTTCCGATATTAATTGTTCGTCTCAATTTTCGTCCCGATCAAAAATCATTCGTTCCGAATTTCTTTCTGTTCAATCAGAAATCCGTTTATCAAATCTGATCCGGTGTCGAAATAATTTAGTCCGCGTAATTTTCACGTTTGGACAAAAATTATTTTCCGAAATTCTCTAATTAATTTTTTGGGTCTCTAAATATCTTCTCTAATTAATCTCTTCAACCTTTTTAATTATTTCGCAATTTCCAATTAAATTTCCAAATTTATTCCTAACCTTACCCATTTTCCCCTCCTATAAAAACCCCTCTCATCCTAATTCCCTTCCCCTCTTCATTTATCCAGAACAAATCCCTAACCACTTCCCTCCTGCTTCATCTCAATCCTCGCGCCGCATCTGCTCCTCTCTTCGATCTGCGTGCCGTCTGCCGCAGCCCCGTCCGCGCGTCGCCGTTCGCCTGGAGTCCCGCGCCAGCGCTGTTCTCGAAGCCTCGATCCCGTCGCCGTCCCCGTCGCGCGACCTCAGCTCCAGCGTGTCGACGCCCTGCTTTGAAGCCGCGTCAGCCTCGTCACCGCGTCATCAGCAGCGCACGCCGTCCTAGCGCCGAGTCGTCCGCGTTGCAGCTGCCTCGATCCCGTCGCCGCACCCCGTCTCCGCGTTTCGTCCTGTCTCGAAGCCGGTCGCCGCGTGCGCCGTCTCCTGCCGTCTCCAGTACCTGCGTCAGTCCTGTCTCCGCGTGTCAGGCTGGATTGCTCCTGCGTCGCGGTCACCGCATGCCGTCTCCTATCACCGCGTCAGCTCATCACCACGCCGAGTTGCTAGAGCCGAGTTTGGTTTCTCCGATCTCCGATTTCCAATTTCGTGATGAGAATTCCTCTCTCTTAAATTTCTTTTCCTTTCCATTAATTGTTAGATTAATTGCTAATTTAATCTGCGATTAATTATTCTGCAATTAATTTATATCCTTGTGATCTCGATTGTCTATAATTTTCGGAAAACTCCGTTTGATCTCCGATTAATCCCGAGATTGTTCCGTTAATTTTTGTCTCGTCACGATTGTCGTGTAGGGTTGTTCCGGGAAATGTTTTGCGCACGTTTAGTCTAGTAATTTCGATTTGGATTCAATTCCGGTTCTTTTCTTTGTCGCGTAATTAGTGTCTAATCCTTGTTGTTCGTGTTGTGATTAGCTGTTGTCCCTGAGGAGGAGTTCTGCGAGCCAGCTCAGTTTGACGATCCGGATCCCGACTTCGATCCTGATTTGCCAGGTAAGCCGCGTTCCATGATCACTTTGTTCCCAGTATTTTAAACTGCATGTTTTGTTTGCAACCTTAATTTGCATGCCAACTATTTTAAAATGTGCTAATAATATTCCTAAGCCGTGCCTGTTTACTATTCTACAAATATCAACCCTAGGATTGCTTTAGTACATTTATTTTACTTTTATGTTTAGCTATGCTTAGTCGCATTTATTTGCATCTCACACCTATCACTATAAAATAGAATTTGTGTTAAATGCTTTTGAAACTATACTTCAAATGTGTGAGTATTGCAAATAACTATACATAACTATTTGCGGGGGCAGGTTGGAGCATGAGGAGCTGGAGGACTTTTGAGAAGTCCTTGTAGGTGTACCTGTTACGGGTACAACGGGAAGATCCGGGCTGAGATCTTTTCGTGAGACTTGTTGTTGGCGTTGATGTTGGAGTCGGTGCCTGCCCCGGCAATTAAGGACCGAGTCCTTCGAGCCATGTACGCTCAGTTGACAACCATGCACACCACGTTACCCTCTATGGGCAGTTGGCTTGATCTTGAAGCTTGCTGAGACTGGTTGTTTACCCGTGGGTTGGTGGTGTAGTGTTAGTGTGGTGTAGAGCTCTGAGTCCTCACATGAGATCGAGATACCCTATCTGATCAGTGGTAGGCTCTTCACAACTCCAGGACCCGATTGCGTAGGCTTTTGAGATCCCTATCCTGGAGGACGGATGACGCCAGTTAAAGCTTGTGGACGGGTCTTGTGTATTCGTCGGGGCTACGACGGTAGTTCCCGATGACGCTTCTCGTGGGTTTAGGTGTATAACCTCTGCAGAGTTTTAGTCGATGCGCATTGCCACGTCTTTTTGAAAGGACACCCCCTGAGTTGTGCTCCTCGTTGAGTAGTTTTGCTTTTCTTCCTCTTTCCTTTTCTAAATGTTTTTGACTCCGGCCTTTGAGCTGTGGCCGAGTGTGGAGATTACATCGGCATTAAAATGAACCCTCGCCCGAGATAACGGAGATCTCTACGGGGCAAGATAATAAAATTTGACAAGTTTGAAAATAAAGCTTTCTTGCATACTTTAAATAACATAAAATGTTTTAAACTTGCATTTAGCACTTGAGCCATGCCTTTACCCTTGAAACCATTTGCATGCATACATTGTTGTTAAGTAGTATGCGGTTTGCTGAGTATTCGTACTCACGGCTTTTTAATTTGTTGTTTTCAGAGGATACTCTCAGCTTCGACTTCGACTACGTCTCTGACGGCCCGTGACGTCCGCTCCTGTGCTCGAGCTAGCCTGTGTGGAGGAGGTTCGCTACCGCTGCCGTTTGATGCTTTCGCTGTTGCTTTTGTTGGATTCACGATAGTGATATATCTGCTCTGAGATATTTTCGGCCTGCGTGCCGATGGACCCTTTTGGAGGATATTATTCTAATAATTTCACTTTGACCTGTTATTTTCTAATCTTGTTTCTTGTTTAATATTTCTGTTATGGTTTTTTAATTGATCGCTTGTGATATCGTGCTTGCCAAACTCCTGGGATTGGCAATGTCACGGGAGATCGGGACTTATCAAAAGGTAAGTAAAATCCCGGTCGTTACAGTCATGGCTGATGACTTGCTACCAAGCGGTCACCAATTGCTGTCCGGCGAAACCGTCCTGATCTCGATCTATGCAATGGGTAGAATGGAGAGCGTGTGGGGGAAGGATTGCCATGAGTACAGGCCGGAGAGGTGGCTCTCCGAGGATGGAACCAAGCTCAAGTATATCCCGTCTAACAAATTCATGGCGTTTAACTCAGGACCGAGGATGTGCCTAGGCAAGGACATAGCAACTGCACAGATGAAGACCATTGTCGCCGCGGTGATTTGGAACTTTGACATCAAGATGGTGGACGGGCAGAGCATCGAGCCGAAGCTGTCTTGCACTCTGCAAATGAAGAATGGGCTTAAGGTGATCGCTACGAAGACATAGGAACCTGACGTGCTATATATTATAAGCACGCTATGTACTATCCTTAAAAAAATATTCAAGGTGCAAAGTGAGTACAAATAAAAGCATCGAGTTGATGAATACTTTGAGATAATCCCTGAGCTTGATGCCAACAAAGGATATTTCGAATACAAATTGTGTTACTGTAAGCATATGTTTGAAATAAATCCATTCTACATTTGAAAAGTTGTGTTGGATGACATTGTTATGGTTTGTGGATCCTTACATGGCAATAGGAAGATTGGTGATGTCCTACCCATTGATATTTAGAACAGCTTTATGGATTTAATTAATTGTCACTAGGGTATTTTGGTAATAATATCTCCATTAATCACCCCTGCCCCAAGATCACCACCGTTTCCATGCCCCTCCATCGCCTTGCTGTTGATCGATGGCATTCGATGTCCCTATATAACTGATAGCTGTTTGCAGCCACTAGGCAATGCTGAACACCACCCTGGAACATCACAATATCATAGTGATGCCTTGTCGTACCAAACTTCATATTGAAGCCAAAGCAACAAGACTCTGTCATCAAGCAATTAAAACCCCGTTCTAGTGCTTTGGCCGGGAGTTGGAGTAGTATATATGTTGCTCTATAGGAACGGTGGAAGCCATCTGCTACAACTTATGTACTCCGAAGCCAAGACTATCCTAACTACTACTTCTCGTCGTTTTTTTTTACTTTTAAAATCAGTATTTGACCATTCGTCTTTTTCAAAATATTTATGTAAATCTAAACATAAATAAACCATGATTAAAGTAATTTTAGTAATAAAATGATTAATATCTTTATAATTTTTTAAATAAGTGGAATGGTCAAAAGATGATGTCTAAAAAATATAAAACCCCACTTAACCTGGGATGGAGGGAGTAACAGTCTTCATAAACTAGATTCCAAATTATCCTATCTAGCTTCTAAAATAAAAGCAAACGTTCCTAAAAAAGCTTGAGTAAACCAATAGACTCTTCAAACAATTGTCAATCCCTAAATTCAAAATTGCCATGTCATAATTGAGCCCCTTTCTTTTTCTCTACCTGATCCAGCGCATGTCTCTCTTCTTCTGCTGATCATGACTACTGATCAGAACAAAACATATGGCCCCTCACTCTCTCAGCCAAGGCATGTCATCATATATATTGCGTGGCCTCACCATCCCTGACCATCGAACCCCGAGCCCACCCAAGTGTGGCACTGCCCTGCCATGGCCGCCCACGCCACTGCACCTCGCCCCGGCCACAACACCCACCTATATGGAACTGTCTTGCGTGATTCGCCTATACGTGTTGTTAGCTTTATGACCTTTGAAGTCTTCTAAAATATATGAATAGATTTCGATGATTGAATAAACACCATAGGTGATGGTTGTAATCGTAGATTCCACCCTGCTAATTCTACAACGACATGGTGAGCTTCTTTGATGGATGACAAGGACGATTCCAAGAAGAGGAATTTCTGGGTGTCGGAGGACGAAGGCTAAGGATTAGTTAGAGGGTCCATAGGACTGCCGGTACTATTAAAGGGGTAAGGTCATTTGTCTTCAATCATACAAGTGCTAAAGAGTGTAAATGCTCCTTAGTTACCTCGAAAAGCACTGAAGATGGCAGAGAAAGCAAGTCAAAGCGAAGCGGAAGAAGAAGACTTCAAATTCAGTTGTAGAAGCAGTCACTGGATAATCCGGTGAGGTCACCGAACAGTCCGATGAGGTTGAAGTCAAAGTCTAGAGAAGATGTCTCTGAGAGTCCAAAAGTGAAAGTCACCAGACAGTCCAGTGAAGGTATGCACCGAATAGTCCAGTGTCATATGGAATAAATTCTAGAGAGGGTGTTTCCATGGTCAGCTTGAGGAAACGGTCACTAGACAGTCTGGTGGTCCAGTCACCGGATAGTCCGGTGTTTGCATAAAGCAGTCAGCTTTATGACATACATTCTAACAGTTGTTTTTGGGCTTGGAGCCTATTTAATTCATGGAGAGGGACGTTCTCGTGTGTGCCTGAGGTATGAACTGTTGGAGGAAATTTGTGAGAGACCAAGGGATATCACCAAGAGAGCACAAGACAAGATTTGAGATCTTTGGAGCTATTAGGAGAGTGATAGTTTAGAGCTTGTGGGGAGAGGAGTGATCTTTGCCTATTACTCTTACTTTCGGCAACCTAGACCGACTAGGAGTCGGTGTTCAAGCTTCCGAGAAAATTGTAGAAGATGAGAACAAGTTTGTACACGGTTTTGAGTCCCTCGCTCCAAAGGGACTGCAAAAGGGAGCGCCCGAGCCTTGGAGGCTTGCTCTAGCCCTTGGGTATTATGTGTGACAGCTGGCCCGCCGGTATCTTCAGCCGAGAGTGAAGTGTACCCTTGTGAGCATCGTTTTGAAAACAATGAGAGGAACCAAGACTTCGACGGGAGTGGTTCAATGAGGATTAGGGGAAGGCGCCTACCTTCTGAGGCCTCGAAAAAATCTCTGAGCACTTTCTGTCTCTCTCTCTTTTTACTCACCACATTTACTTACCGTTTGAGTAGAGTGAAAAGTTATTCTTTGATTCCTCTTGGTGGCTATTGTGCTAGTGCTTGTTTATTGTTCTTATCATTTTACTAGCATTGTTAGAGGTCTTGGCCAACTAGAACTGCATAAGTTTGCTTTCTTTGTGATTGAGTCTCAAAGTTTAAGTTCATAGAGAATTTAGTCTATAAGTCTACCAATTCAATCCCCTTTTCGGTGTCCTTATCCTTACAAATAGTATCAGAGCTAAGTACTCACTTTTCGGGGTTCATCGCCTTGAGTAAGGATGCCGAACGAGATGGAGAGTCTACCCGTGTGTTGATGGGGATGATTACTCTTATTGGAAGGCTCGAATGCAATCTTACCTTGAGTCAATCGATGGGAAACGTGGCTTGTGACCCAAAACGCTATGAATGGGAATGAGAGATTTGATACTCTTTTAAGTTCAATGGTAAGGCCAAAAATGATATATTTGGATGCATTTCAAAAAATATCTTTAATTTACTTGCATCTATATGACATATTTAAATTTAATGCATTAGCTAGGATGTTGTTACCATGATTGCATATAGAAACCACGGAGCAGGCGTGTTACTCTATGGATTCACATACTCCACAAAGAGTAACCAAAGCAATTGTGAGCTTTATGCCCATTGAACCTTGTGTTTAACAGTCTTTAAAATTCATTTACGCAGACCGTGAACATGGGTTCATATATTTCCTTTTTGGAGCTTCCTTCTCACTTTGGTTTTTATCGCTCGACCTTATTTGTGATTTGGTGAGGACCCTTGAGGTCACCGGACAGTCCGACGCCTTCATCGGACAGTCCGGTGATTATATCTTTGAACCGAGTATCCTGCGGAGTTGGACAGTCATCGAACAATCCGGCAAGTTCACCAGACAGTCTGGTGATATGAAGACAAAGCGGCTGCTTCTCTGGAATTGGCTCTCGATAGTCACTAGACAGTCCAGAATTTTATATTCACCGGACAAACTTTAAGGACCGGACAGTCCGATGATCATCTGGTTCGGCGAAATCTAGGCCAACCTATCGTTTTGCTTTCAAATCTGGGCGTTGATATGTTTTAATCTAAACGCACGTGTGCCTTAACATCTTTTCAATCGTGTGCGTCTTTCTCTGCCGACTCCACCGCCTTCGCTGCTCGCCGTTGCCGTCATGTCCGCCTCCGCCGTCCGAGCGCCGCCCGGCCGCCACTGCTCCTGCTTGCCGACGCACCAAAATTGTCATCCGCTCTGTGCCGCCCTCGCGCTCATCTGCCTCATGCGCGCTGCAGCTCTCTGCCCTAGACACCTGTGCTTGTGCCACCGCAGAACCGTGCCGCTCCATCGCCTGAGCCGCCGCCGCCTTCACCGCGCCTGTGCTGCTCCTTGCTCTCGGCCTTGTGCCCTTGTTTGAGCCAAAAAAACCGCTCCAGCTCGTGTCTCTCAAAAACCCTCAATAGGATTTTGCGGTTTTCAAAATCAGTCGAATTCACGGCATTTTCTCGGCGGTTTCCGGCATTTCACTCTTTGCGGTATCATTTCTATCATTCCTATTCATCGAAATTGCCCCTCATGTGCCTTGTGTTGATTAATTACGAAAATTGGCATTATTGAGATAAAAGTTCATTTTTTTATTGCTAATTGGAGTAATTAGTTGATATTTCCTGTACTTAGTGCCATATTGAGGTCATCTCTTGCATATTTTAGTATGGTATTGAGTCCTCCTATCGCTAGTGTCGCAATTTAGATGCATTATTATTTGAATTGTGGCATTAGTCCGTGATATCACCATTGAGTTTATTTGTTTTTATTTGATCGGTGATATGTTCTTGTTTCACCGCTAGGATATCTTTGTGTCGCTCACCTTTTATGCTTATAACTTATATTTTATTTTTATGTGGTGCAGTGACTGTTTGTTCAGCGAGACAGGATAGCGGACAGCGGTACTTTGACAGTGGTTTCTGGCAGTCTAGATCTTTCTTGGACGAGTTAAGAGCTAAGCTCTTAATCCTATCTTGTTGAGTCAGCTTGTCAGTTGAGCTACAGAGACAGTTTTTCTTGTGACAGTTGACGGTATGGGTAGACAGAGATCTTTTGTAGAGGAGAAGTAGATGGGCAAGGATGTAGAGCCTGAGAAGAAGAAGAAGAAGAAGCAGAGGACTGGTGACCCCGAGTGGGATCAAGCTTTGGCAGCTACAGATGTGGATGTGCCCCCACACCGTAGGAGTGATGCCCTGAGGATAGGTGGTGCTGAGTTCCTGGGGGAGCTGAGTAGGTCGACCCATCAGAGAGTGGCGACTGCCCCTTTGGTAGCTGAGGTGCAACCGCGGAGAGCTCTTACCAGTCGGCAGTCGAGAACCGCAAAGAGAGAGGCAGCCCCAAGAGTTTCACAGTCGAGGTCACTGTTCTATTGAGGCACTGAGCAGAGGAGTTGAGGTTGACATGGAGGATCTCATTGCTTATCTTTCTGGTTTGACAGAGTTGGTCACCCAGCCATTGTGGTTTAGTGAGGAGATTGTTTTGGAGTTCTATGCCTTACTGTGGATCTCTCCCGACCGCTTGTATTTCTAGTTTATGTATTGAGGGGAGCTACACAGATTTGAGAGGAACGATGTCATAGCTGATCTTGAGTTCATATCTTCTGACACTCGGATCCATGCACTGGCTCATCCAGATTTCTCACTGCCATTTAGACCTTTTGAAGGGATGGATCCCAGTGACGAGAGATTGAGTATTGCGTACCCGCCACCGCATAGGGAGCATTACTCGAGGGACCATTTAAGATTGACACACGAGGCACGTGTATTGAGAGGGTTGCTTGAGATGTCGATAGCGCCTCGAGCTGACTACAAAAAGCGAATGATTATTCTACATCAGTGGCTGATGTGTTTCTTGCTAAGGCATGAAGAGTTTGATCTTATAGATTTGCTGCTTACATAGATGGAGGATGTTATATATGAGGGGATTGACGCTCGACAGTTACCCTTTGCCCCTTACATATGTCTGTTGCTGAGGAGAGCTGGTGTTATAACTGAGGCGGAGTATGCTGCTTTACCAGAGATCACCACAGCCTTCAGTCTTGCTGAGTCGTCTGATTCCAAGGTGTTACGAGTTTTTGCTTAACAAAGCACCCCTGGAGGAGAGGATACCACAGCCCCCGAGGATGTTGAAGCTGAGACTGAGGCTTCAGAGGGAGCACAGTCGGAGGTTGGGAGCACTGAGGCTTTAGGTCACAATGAGACTCCTACCTCGCGTGCTACACTAGATCCTGCATTGGCTGCCAGGTTGAATGCTATTTAGGCAAAACAGGCTGAGATGAGGAGGCTGAGATGAGGAGGTTGAGAGAGGAGTTAAAGAGAGGATCAAACAGGAGAGAGCCGAGTTTGAGGAGAGGCTTAGGTTTGAGAGGGAGATAGCTGATGAGAGGAGACAGTAGGACAGAGAGTTCTTTGAGAGGTCATATCTTACATGTCTGCCGGGTTCGGAGCCACAGCATCATATCTCCAGGGGATCAGTATGCCACCTTTGCAAAATTTCTGACAACTTCGCTACAGGGTCCCCTGCCCTCAGCTTCAGCTCACAGCTCTCCAGCCGCAGTATTCCTCAGTGCCAGCTTTCACACCAGAGCTTCAAAGATAGCAGCGGCAACAGCCCACTTTTACTACTTTGCTCTCAGCTCTGTTACCACCGTTCATACCGTTTGGAGTAGCCAGCACGACAGTGACTACCTATGTAGTTAATGTGCCAGTCACTTCATTTCATTTCTCCTCGGTTTCCTCGTACTCGATGTTGGCACTATTTGCTTCAACTGAGTCCAGAGTTTTTGTATCGGCATTTGAGTCAGGGGCAGTGGTTGGTAGTTCTGCACTTGTTCCGAGAGTTTTATCTTTTGAGGCTACTATTGTTGAGTCAGTTTTGACAGAGCCACCGCCAGTGATTTTAGAGGCAGAGCTTTTAGTCACCACAGCCGAGCAGCCGAGTTCTTCAGATGTAGCTATCCTGGTTGAGGCCAGATACACAGCAGAGGAGGCAGCTCAGGCCTTTGCCAGTTCAGATCAGCCAACTTCACTTGATGACAAGAAGCCCTCCCCAACGTCTTCCACCAATTTTAGTGCCTTTAATGATTCTGAGGAGCCTGGAGGAGATGAGTCAACAGCAGCAGCCGAGCCAGTGTCAGAGGAGCAGCCATTGACCGTCACTGCAACTGACTCTTCAGCCGCACATGACTAGTTTTCTTGTAGGAGTTGGTAGTGAGCCGTGTAGTGTATCGCTTTTTGAGTGGCAAGCTGTCTAGGGGGAGGCCATGGCTGGGAAGATTGGGCTCTGATTTTTATTTGACAGATTTATTTGGCTCTTCGTGTTATTTTGATGAGCTTGTATTTCATTTGACTCTTTTAGCTCATTGGAATACACTTGGTTTTTGTCTAACCTCGTGGTTTTATTGTGTATGATTACCTGTGAGGTGATTGTCTTTGCAGGTTCCTTAGTGTTTGCGCTCCCGTTCTATTCTATCATGCAGTAACCTTTGTCTATCTAGCGTTCTCTCTCTCTATATGCTTCCTCGATGCTATTTTTTGTGTGATTAGATGACAAAGGGGGAGAGAGAGCTACCAAACAGAGGGAGAGTGAGCGCTTCCAAACTATGACAAAGGAAGAGAACTCTTACAAAATTTTTCTGGGGAGTCATCAAGGTAAGGGGATAAGTGTTCTTTTGAGATGCGATTTCTTCTTTATCTTCTTTAATCTCGTTTGAGCCTGTTTGTGAGTTATATTGTTGTCATCAATCACAAAAAAGAGAGAGATTGTTAGCTTCATTATCTTTGAAGTCTCTTAAAGGTATGAATGGATTTTGGTGATTGAATAAACACCATAGGTAACGGTTGTGATTGTAGGTTTCGCTCCACTAATTCTACAATGACATGGTGGGCTTCCTCGATGGATGACAAGGACGATACCAAGAAGAGGAGTTTCCGGGCATTGGAGGACCAAGGCTAAGGATTAGTTCGAGAGTCTGTAGGACCGCTGGTACTATTAAGGGAGGTAGGTCATTCGTCTCCTGTCATACAAGTGTTAGAGGGTGTGAATACTCCTTAGCTACCTCCGAAAGCACTGAAGATGGCAGAGAAAGCAAGTCGAAGCAAAGTCGAAGCAGAAGACTTCAAGTTCAGTTGCAGAAGCAGTCATCGGACAGTTCAGTGAGGTCACCGGACAGTCCAGAGAGTGGTGCTCTCTGGAGCTGCTGAAGGGAAGACACCGTGCAGTCCGGTGTGGCAATCACCGGACAGTCCGATGAGATTGAAGCCGAAGTCCAAAGAAGATGCCTCTGGGAGTCCAAAAGTGAAAGTCACAGGACATTCCGATGAAAGTATGCACCGAATAGTCCAATGTCATATGAAATAAATTACAAAGAGGGTGTTTCCCTGGCCAGCTGGAGAAAAGGGTTACCAGACAGTCTAGTGGCCTAGTCATTGTACAGTCTGGTGATTGCATAAAGCATCAGCTTTATGACATCACATTCTAACGGTGGTTTTTGGGTTTGGAGCCTATTTAAACCGTGGAGAGGGACGTTCTCGTGTGCGCCTGAGGTCTGAGCTGCTGGAGGAAATTTGTGAGAGGCTAAAGGACACCACCAAAAGAGCACAAAATAAGATTTGAGATCTTTGGTGCTAGTAGGAGTGATAGGGAGCACTCATACACTTATAGAGCTTGTGGGGCTTTAGGAGTCATCTTTGTCTATTACCGGGCAGCCTAGACCGGTTAAGAGTCAGTGTTCGAGCTTTCGAAGAGATTGTGAAAGACGACGCCAAGTTTGTACATGATTTTAGGTCTCCCGCTCGAAAAGGACCCCAAGAGAGAGCGCCCGAGCCTTGGAGGCTTGCTTTAGCGTTTGGGTATTATGTCGACAGCCGGGCCGCTGGTATCTTCACTCCGAGAGTGAAGCGTACCCTTGTGAGCATCGTTTCGAGAACGACGGGAGGAACCAATACACCGACAGGAGTGGTTCAACGTGGATTAGGGGAAGACATCTACCTTTCAGACCTCGAGAAAAAACTCTGAGCACTTTCTATCTCTCTCTTTACTCACCGCATTTACTTATCGTTTGAGTAGAGTGATAGGTTGTTCTTTGATTTCTCTTGGTGGCTATTGTGCTAGTTTTTGCTTGTTGTTCTTATCATTTCATTGGCATTGTTAGGGGTCTTGTCCTACTAAAATTGCATAGGTTTGCCTCCGTTGTGATTGAGTCTCAAAGTTTAAGTTCGTAGCAAATTTAATCCTATAAGCCTGCCGATTCAACCGCCTCCCCCCTCTTGGTGTCCTTGATCCTTACACGTATGATTGAATCTGAAGATCAATTCACTGAGTTTGTCATGAATGAGGTGATGGATTCATTATGTCCAGATGAATATGATTATTTCTATGTTGATGCATCACACATAATATTAGATGATTCATTGATTAACAACTTCGTCTAGGGAAATGGGGTTGTGAATTGTAATAGGCATTCATGGTACTTCCAACTTTACCAGGACTATTTCTAATATATTTCTAATATAACCCTAGATTTGAGTAAAAATTAATATTTCAGGAGGAAGTTTGTATGAATGTGTAATTTCATTTGAATTATTTATTTGTCAATACCGATTTGTTTCATGGTACATGCTTCAAATGATATGACATGTCCTTGTCAATCATAATCCATTGAGGAGCATGACAACTATATTGTTCTTCAAATGAGATGGTGGTGGCATTTTAGATGATAGATTATGGAGTGGTGGCCTATACTAGACTACTTGCAATTGGTGAGAACCCAGGCTCTTCAGGTACGCTTGGTTCAGTCGATTGTATTCTTGATTCAATGGATTATATGCATTGGAGATGAAAAAAATTGCCTGATTCTATGGATAGATATGTATGGGGCAAATTTAATTATTAACCATTAAAAATAGTTGAGGTTCATTATTAACACTCAAAATTTTAAAGTTCTTTAATAGCCATATGTGTAACTTTTGTTTCCTACCCCCATTGTCACACATTTCATATATTAGCAGTGTTAAATAAAAGATAAAAGACCAAAATGTGCCTAGCTCTAAATTTTGTCAAGTATGTATGTCAGCTATCTGTACATCCATTTTTTTGCTGGAATATTTGGACAGCATAAATAGTTCAGCCCTGGTTGTAAATTTTTGTTCCGTCAAACTTGTGTAGATATATTTGCACTGTCCAAATATTACTGCAAAAAACTGGATGTACTGACAAAGAAACTTTAACAAAATTTTCAATCAAAAGTATTTTGGTCATTTATCTTTTCGTTTAACACCATTAACCTATGAAGAAGATGATAATGATGGATAGGGAACAAATTACACATATGACTATCAAGGAGGAACCTGAATTACTATTTCGATTAATTGGGTACATCCCTAACTATTTTTTATGGGACTACAAAGGTGCTGAGCTAGGACGAGGTTAGAGAAGCTAGAGCAAGTCATGCTCGAGTAAGGCAACATAGGCCAAATCAGACTTAATCGCAGCTTACAAGAGGTCAAATATTGACCCTGAGGGCAGCTGGATGTCAACTTGCCGAGTTGCCCACCTAAACCCGAGGTTATTATAGATGCCCGATCGTAATAATCACTCAACTCCTCTGCTACCCGGAAAGGACAGTTGAGGAATTCAAAAATACTTTCTATACCTTTCCAGGCAGAAAAGTAGAGGGAGCAGAGCCCTCGCCTGGCTTGACAGCTTTAGTTGAATGATCTGATGCCAAATGTAGCTTTCTTCCGTTCCAAAATAAATAATATTTATAATTTTTTAAAATCAGCATTTAACCATTTGATTTATTCAAAAATATTACAAAATATATAAATAAACAAGTCAAACTTAAAGTACTTTTAATAATGAATCATTTTACAATTAAATAAATAGTATTTTCACAATTTTTTAATAAGATGAATTGTCAAAAATTGATATTTAAAAAATTTAAAAAAATTATTTTGTGACGGAAAAGGGGCACTAAAATTTCTGTGATTACTCAGGTAATGATTGGACTACCTATATTGATACCTCTTGTTGACGCCGAATCGAGTCCGGGTCAACACACCACTCGCACATCTATGTGCGGGAACGTCGGCGCTTCTTCAACGCCGGGTTTAGGCAGTACCTGAAAAATCCCGCCTCAAGAAAAACCCTGCCGAAGAAGGATCATCCTAGGGTTGATCCGGGCTCGGTCCGGCTAGCCGGATCGTCCCCAAACATCGCCGGGACGAAGGATGAATAGCAAAACAGGAGTCGAGTGATGAATTAGGGTTAGAGAAATGAAAAAGTAAAGCCAAATGGTTTGATCGATTGGGATACCGCTCAATCGACTATGGGTCTCTGTTTTATAGAGGTGAGATGATCTTATCCCGCAGAGCAACAGATCTCTCAAGTTAGAAAATAATTTAGAATTGATTTGCTAAAAACTTTCCTAAATCGATACTACCAGAATCTCCGGTAAAGTGCCGGACACTCCAGTTATCGGAGCCTCTGGTATGACGTCGAAAGTTCCGTCGTGTAAATCCGAGGAATCCGAGAGGGCCTGTTGGACTGTTCGGCGCTATGCCGGACACTCCGCTGTACAAAACACCACCCGAGAGGGCTCATCGGACAATCCGGCAATGTGCCGGCGGTGGGCGAAGTGCCCCAAAGCCGAGAGGGCTTACCAGAGGCTCCGACATTGTACCAGACACTCCGGTGAGGCCATTTTTTGGGTGTCAACATATACCCCCTGCTTTTTGGTGAAGTCTCTACACCATAAAGTATTCTAAGCACCCAAAAACATATAAGGGCAATGGTTTTCTCAACTCATCGGCCATTGCACCATTCTTGGCGACGATATCCTTTATATCGGCCATTCTTCCTCTAAGGTTCTTGCCATACACTTGGGCGATATTTTTCAAGTACGAACCATTAAAGACCCTAAGCAATGACTCTCCACTCATATTTTCCACTATGTATGCATTTTCAGCGATGACTTTTACTATTTGGTATGGTCTTTCCCAACTAGGAGACCATTTTCTAAACTTGTTGCTTCTTGAGCCTACGGGCAGAATAGTTTTCCAAACTAATTCACCCACCTGAAAAGTTTTGACTTTCACTTTCTTATTGTAGGCTTTAACAATTCTAGCCTTGTCTCTCTCAATTTCTTTCAAGGCATTTAAACGTTTATCGGTGACGTCATCGATATTGTCTAGCATTAGAGTTCTATACTCATCGGTGGATAAATTATTTTGTTTAGCTAATCTTAGAGATTCTAGATTTACCTCGACGGGTAAAATGGCCTCTTGTCCATATACAAGTTCATAAAGTGTTACCTTAGTTGCCCCGTGCCTAGATATCCGATGAGCCCACAAAGCTTCTGATAAGACTTCATGCCACCCCCTTAGGATGGTTTTCTATTTTTTTTAATGAGTTTAATCAATGTTTTGTTACTAGACTCGGCCTGACCATTAGCCTGAGCATAATATGAAGATGAATTGAGTATCATAATCCCGTAGGATTCGGCAAATTCTTTGACATGACCGGACGTAAAGAAAGTACCTTGGTCGATAGTGAAAGTTTGCGGTATGTCGAATCTATAAATAATATGCTCGGTAAGGAACTCAATTACCTCTTTGTACGTCATGTTCTTGAGAGCCACCACTTCGGTCCATTTGGTGAAGTAGTCCGTTGCAACTAACACGAAGCAGTGTCCCTCTGAAGACAGAGGATGTTTTTGCCCTATGAAGTCCAATCTCCATCCTCGAAATGGCCACAGTTTTATAATAGGTTTCATCGCGAAAGCGGGCACCAATTGAATATTGCCAAACTTTTAGCATTCTTCGCACCTCTTGTAGTAACGATAAGAATCGACAATCATGGTTGGCCAATAGAACCCAACTCTTCTTAGCAACCATTTCATTTTCAGAGCTGATTGATGCGTACCACAAATGCCCTCATGAACTTCTCTCAAAGCTACTTTGGCTTCATCCTCACCCAAACATTTCAACAGTAAATCATTTCCTGTTTGACGGTATAAGTCACCATCAATTAAAGTATATTTGAAAGCTACATGCCAAACCTTTCTATCCATACTTTGGGTTGGACTATGAATATATGAAATTATGGGTGATCTCCAACCAAGCGATTCGGCACCATCATAGTTTGATGTGTTAGTATCTAAATGGTCTAGCTCCAATATCTCAAGCATCGGTTTCTTATTAACTGAAAATTTACCTTTACTGTCATTGTAACCTGATGCTTGTTGAGCCAACTCATTTGCTTCATTGTTTTCTAGCCTAGGCACATGATGTATGTTGAATTCATCTATTTTTCTAATGATGTCTAGGCAATTATCTAAGATAACATTTAATGATCCGTCTAAGCATTAAAAATTTTCAGAAATTTGTTGCACTACTAACAACGAATCATCGAAAGCCTCTACATGCTTAACCCCTATGGACTCCAACATCTTTAAACCGAACAACAATGCTTCATATCCGGCTTGGTTATTGGTGCAATCATACTCTAATCGGTTTGAGAATTCAAAGCGTGCATCATGAGGAGATACTAAAACCACACCAATGACCCTCTTTACAAACCGATCCATTAAAAAATAATTTCCAAGGGGTAAAAGTAACGTAAGCAACATCTAGATCATGTTCTAAATCAATTTGATGTTCAACAATGAAATTAGCAACAATTTGACATTTCTTGGATTTCAACGACTCATAAGCCAAATCATACTCAATCAATGCATAAGCCTATTTACGAAGCCTACCACTAGAAATCGGCCTATACAACATATGTTTAATAACATCGGTTTGACAAGCAACCACACAAATACTAGATAACAAATAGTGTCTCAACTTGGTGCAAGCATAATACAAGAAAAATCATAGTTTCTCGATGAGAGTGTACCTTGTTTCCTCATCAATCAGTCGTTGGCTTACATACGTGATCACATACTCCTTTTCTTCGGCTTTTTGTGTCAAAACAGCACTAACTACATCGTGTTCCGCCGCTACGTAAAGACGAAAAGGGACTCCTCCCTTAGGCGCCCTAAGCACCGGCGGCGAAGACAAGTATTCTTTGATCCTCTCAAAAGCTTCTGGCTGTTTTGCCCCTCAAGTAAATTCGGTCTCATTCTTTAGTCGAAGAATAGGAGTAAATGCATTAATCTTTCTTGACAAATTAGAAATGAATCGCCATAAATAATTCACTTTTCTTAATAAGCTTTACAACTCTCTCTTACAAGCAGACGCTTGCACATTCTCAGTTGCCTTTATCTTCTTAGGATCTACCTCTATACCTTTTTTATGAATTATGAAGCCTAAAAACTTCTCGGCCGATACACCAAAAGCATATTTGAGTGGATTCATTTTCAAACCGAAACAACGCATTCGGTCCAAGGCAAGTTGCAAATCGGCCAAGTGAGAATCTAATGCGGCCGATTTGATCACCACATCATCTATGTAAATCTCCATGATAACACCAAGTAAATCATGAAAGATAAAGTTCATAGCTCTTTGATATGTGGCGCCCACATTCTTTAATCCAAAAGTCATAACAATTCACTCAAACAATTCTACAAAACCAGAACATCTAAAAGCAGTTTTAGACATATCCTCTTCGGCCATAAAGATTTGGTTGTATCCCGCATTACCATCAAGAAAACTAATAACTCTTTGGTCGGAAGCATCATTAATCAACATATCGGCTATGGGCATAGAATATTCATCGTTAGAAGTGGCTCTATTTAAATTTCTAAAATCAATGCAAACTCTTATCTTACCGGTGTTCTTCATTTCCACCGGCACGATGTTGAATATCCACTCCGCATACCTGCCAGGTCTTATGAATTTTGCATCAGGTAATCGATTAATTTCTTCTTTAATCTGATCAAGCATATTCGGGTTAAACCTCCTCATTGGTTGTTTAAAAGGTCTAAAACCAGATTTTATTGGAAGCTGATGTTCGACTAACTCGCGGCTCAACCCGGTCACTTCATTATAGGACCATGCAAAATAGTCCACATATTCTTTTAGTAAATCAATTAGCTTCAACTTATAATCGGCTTTCAGATTTTTATTTATATAAGTTTGTCTCGAATTATCATCGCTGCCAAGGTTCACTTCTTCAAGAGGATCGGCCGATGTGAATCTTTCTCTTAACTTACCCATATGCTCTATTTCCTTGATAGCTTCGTAGATATCGTTCGTATTGGACCGATAGTGTTCCACTCTCTTTTGCAACCAATTAACATTAGAATCCATTAAATCATATTATATGGTTGAGCTGATTCTCCATCGGCTTTATATTGACCGGTGCAAAACTATCTCTAGTCACACTAAGAAAATCATAATCCGTCAAGTCTAAACCGGTCAAGCATTTGACAGCGTCATGTGGCAAAAAAGATGATTCGGCCATAGCAACACAAGGCAATGCATCCGCATGAACCACCTCTACATCATCACCAATCCATTGTATCAAGAATTGGTGCAAGGTATAAGAAACACTTCTGTTGGCATGAATCCAATCACGCCCTAAGATCAAGCTATAACTACTGCGCACATCGGCAACAAAGAAAGTGGCAGCCATGGTCTTGCTTTCAACGATGAGTACCATAGAGGTAAACCCTTTAGCCTCGATAGGGTCTCCTCCTCTCACACCGTTCAAAGTCATGTTGGTCCAGATGAGCTCGTCATCGGTCTTACTTAGCTTTTTAAACAAAGAATATGGCATTAGATTAACAATAGCACCGCCGTCTACAAGCATGTGAGAAATCCATGCGAGAAATCGTGAACCATTAATATGACCTCTCACATAGAGGAGTTTCAAATGGTTCTCCGATTCCTCGGACTTTTCGAAGATAGCACTTTTCGGTCCAAAGTTGAATTGTGCCATGACTTCTTCCTCTATAAACGAATAATCGGAAAGGGATAAGCAAATGGTGTTAATGTTCATACCTTCTCGAGGTGGTGTAGCCTCGTAGTCTAAGAGGTCGTCGTCGTCGAACTCGGGCATGTCGACGTCTTCCGTGGGTGTGGGCGAAGTCCTCTCCTAAGACGGTGTCGGCCAAACCAAGTGGCTTTAGAGTAGCCTTTGCTTTCTCCGTCACCGGTGAAGTAGGAGCCCCAGGCTCCTTAACCCTCCACTGCTTACCTTGAGGGACCATCGGTTTGATCTCGTTAAAGATCTCGTCCCACCTTTTCTTCGCCTCCTCCTCTCGCATCTTTCAGAGGCGCAGCCTTTGGAGCTTCCTCTTTTGAGTGTGGGTCAAGCCAAGCGGACACCACCTCGATTGCGTGTACTTGGAGGAGCTCTTGCTGCTGCTAGCTTCATGGTCATGGGAAGTCTTTTCGACCGGATCATGTAAAGTGATCGGTCTCGTAAAAACTTCTCCGATTTTGACATCGGTTGTGCCGATTTTCACGACACCTCTCGATGCACTCTCTTGATGAACAACAATGGAGGGAGCAGGTTCATTACCTTGCTTTAGGTGCCATTCTTGCTTAGGCGCGGTGGTGAAGCTCCCTCTTTGAGCCTTGATCGGTTGAAAATCCGTCCGATTCAAGATAGGGTTGGAGAGCCTTGTGAAGACATCTTCTCTTGGCCCGTTCCACCCCGTATGAAACAGTGGCTATGGCATTGGCGAAACGGCATCGGTGGCATGGGCATCGGTGGCGCGTGCATCCATAGTCCTATGTATGGATGCCACATCGGGAGTGGCGGACATGGCATAGGATAGAACCATGGTGGCGGCACTCCGAAGCCATGTGAAGGAAAAGGAGAAGGGGGCCCAAGCACATTCATGGTTGGCATCATCTCCTTCCTAGATAGGCTGCCTTCCTTAGGTGGCGACTTTGGTCGCTTCATAGACCGATTATTTAAATCAGTCTTTTGATTTTTGTATTTAGCCAGGAGACGGTCGAAGGCGCTATTGGACTCCATCGTCCGATCCGTGGCTTTACGTTGGTTTACCTTTCATTTAACCACCTCTTATTTCTTCGGTTTTATCATCTTAGGCCGTGGAACTTGCCCTCGGGTCTAGAGCCTGGGATGGTAACCTTGAGAGATTCTTGACCATCGAGGGACTTCTCAAGCATCACCTTCCTGGAAGCCCCTTTCTCATCCAGAGAAATAAGCATCTCCTCCCCGATGATCACGGTTTTCCTCTTAGTGATATCGGCTTGATGAGGCCGAATCAACACCTTCGGATTGAGGTCTAGAATGTTGACGGGGAAGGGGTGCTTGTCAATCTGCATTTCCTTAAGACTCAATCATCTCTCATTAAGGGCCGATTGGACCCGTCGACAAAAAACATTGCAATCATTAGTAGCATAAGAATAAGAGTTATGCCACTTATAATATGCCCTACGCTTAATCTCATCGCCGAAGGTAAAGTATATGCGCTCTTAATGTATTCACTTTTATGCAGCTCATCAAATATTCTATCACAATTAGCTACATCAAAGATGTATTTTATATCGTCTTTCCGATTCTTATGAACCGGTTTGAGCGAATCACAAGCAAACGATTTGGCTTTAGATGACCAAACGAACTCGACAACCAAAATATCATTAGAATCATCATCGGAACTATCCGAATCATACGATGTGCATGTTATGATGGGTCTTATAATTATGTTTTATTTCTTTACTTCGGCTCTTTTGAGCGAAAGCCCTTTGTCGGAGGTGAGTGAGTGTGAGAAAATCGTACCCCTCCAACTTCTCCCTAAGATGCGACCGTAAACCATTAAAAGCTAGGTCGGCTAAGTCTTTATCAGAAATTGTTAAATTAAAGCAAGAACATCTCTAAACTAGAAAAGATAGTCATCAACAGGTTCCTTTTTTCCTTGTCGAACCGATGTCAAATGTGACAACTTTAATTCATTACTCCCGCAGTAAAAATGATCATGTAACTTACTCTCTAATAACTCCCAAGTGTAAATAGAGCCCGAGGATAATGACGAAAACCAAGAGAAAGCGGTTCCGATTAGCGATAATGAAAACAAACGTACTTTTAAAGCTTCACTAAAACTCGCTTCTCCTAATTGTGCTACATATTGACTAATGTGCTCCCAAGTGGTTTTGCTATCTTCGCCATTGAATTTGACGAAGTCGGAAACACACCATCCTACGGAATATGAGACCGAATCAAAATACGCAGGGTATGGTTTTTGATAAATTCGGTCCCTCCCCTTAAGATCCACTCTTAGCGTCTAACGAAATTATTTATTTAAGTCCTCCTTAATGCGCGTCATACACTCCTCTATATTGGTAATGGTGGCCTAGTAGACGTACTCGATGGTGTACGTTTGTTTTTATGGCGCTAAATATTTCATTAGGGACAGGGCCATGAAGGATTCTCGTACCGCTTGATGGGATGGGCAGTGTAGTATATGCAACAGTACAGTAAGGAGGAACAAAGTTAGCCAATTCACTCAATCGGTTTGTGGCTGGATTGGAGATGCTAGTAATTGGCTCTACGCTAGTGGGAAACACTATTAAAGCGTTGGTTTGCACGGGTGATGGAAAACTAGTTTGTTCACTAAACGAGTTCAACGGCATGGCATACGTAGGATGTTCTACATTAGAGTAATAGACGCCGATGTACTAGCTACATATGCAACATGAGACGATGATGCAATACTAATATTTTTAACTTTAAACAAGTTTTCTTGGATCATGTATTGCATATTATTTGTTAAGACCTTTTTCATGTCATTAAAGTAATACGAAAAGTTTTCAAAAGTAACGAGAGGGCGCAAAGATATTCTTACATTGGCAGCACCCATGGTCGCGTCGTCGTCGATGGCCAGAAGAACAGTCTCCTTCACTTGAGAGATCACGCATTGACGGTTCTTCTTAAAACACGTCAAGTACTCTTGCAGCTCTCGCTCCTTGCGTGCCTTTCGCCCCTCTTCGAAGGCCCTCCAGCTTTCTCTTTCAAGGATGGCACGACGATGTTTATCATGGAGATCTCGGAGGTCATGGTGAAAATGACGATTCAGCTTGTGCAATCGGAATCACTCGTCCCCAGCGGAGTCACTAAAAAGTGTGTTGACGCCGAATCGGGTCCGAGCCAACACACCGCTCGCACCTGGAAAATCTTACCTCGAGAGAGATCCCGTCGGAGGAGAATTGTCTTAGAGTTGATCCGAGCTCGGTCAGGCCAGGCGAATCGTGCTCAAACGTCGTCGGAACCAAGAAAGAGCAGCAAAACAGGGGTCGAGCGACGGGATTAGGGTTAGAGAAGTGCAAAAGTAAAAAAAATGGTTTGATCGATTGGGATACCCTCAATCGGCCATAGGGCTCTGTTTTATAGAGATAAGATAGTCTTATCCCGTAGAGCAACAGATCACTCAAGTTAGAAAATAATTTAAAATTGATTTACTAAAAACTTTTCTAAATCGACTTTATCGAAATCTCTGGTAAAGTGCTGGATACTCCAGTGACTGGAGTCTCCGATATGACGTCGGAAGATCCGTCGTATAAATTCGAGAAATCTGAGAGAGACTGCGGGACACTTTAGCATTGTATCGAACACTTCGGTGAAGTTATTTTTTAGGTGTCAACACCTCTGACCATTGTACCGGAGATTATTTTTTAAGGTGTCAACACCTCTGTATCAAAGCAACTGTGCTGTTCAGGACATGGTGCTGGCCTCGTCAGTGCAGCGGCCAGTGGTGGATCTTACACTGCATTACTGCTCAGATGAATAGCAATGCTCGGAGGCCAGACCCGTCAAGGCAGCCCCCGAGGATTATGCGGACAAAGCTAGACGCCTAGACGCCTAGACGGTCATGCAGATAATGCCCAGGCTAGAAACCAGGCGAGCAGCAGGGAACCGACACAGAGAGCGTCGCGGCAGCCGGTTCCACTTCGGAGTCACGTAGCGAGCTGATTTCTCTGCTTTTTTAGGTCGCGGCTGGTGCAGCTACGGGCGTCTCCGCTTTCAGATTCCCAATACCTCCGAAGCCTATTCAGGTTCAGTTGTGAGGACAAACCATGTATGCCGGCTAATTTCCCATGAGGGGAAGTAGTACGCGATAATGATTCTTTAGCTTCCTGCACTGACTTTTATAGCACCAAAGCCAAAAGCACTTTCTGCGTCATGTACGTCTAGCGCACCAGCAACATTCAATCCAGCAAAAGTGTTTAAAGAGATTAACAAAAGTACTCTCTCTTTTTATTAATTATTATAGTCATTTACTTCTAACATAAATTTTTGATTATTTATCTTATTAAAAAATTTATAAATATTATGTATTTTGTTATAATTTGCTATATCTCATCAAATTTGATAAATATCATAAATTGATAAATAATTATTTGAATAAAATGAATAGTCGAAGTTGACATTAGAAATTAATGGAACAACAATTTAGAAACTTCCGGAGTAATTTATGACATGAAACTTTATTTCAAGAGACAGCTTAATCAAATGAACTAATGTCTCGGGACTCTAATTACTTGGCTCCATAGAGAGATGACACGCGCAGCTGAAACAAGATCGAACCAAATGTACTCGATCAAACATGCACGTTCCACGTGAAGATATCAAGATTACAAATCTGTACATTTGGATATTTATAGAGATTAAGCAAAGTAATTTATATCTCTTGAAGCTTTCAAGATCGATATATGAATAAAATAAATTACATCAGTTGGACTATCTCCGTCGTTGCCTGTGCACTCCTTTGAGAAAAAAAAATCCATTCTATGTTGTGGTTTTCACATGCAACAAGAGGCCTTTTGCAGCATCGCTGAGCTGCACAGAGACGACTCGATCAGAATCTCTTCTCTGATCTTGGTCGAAAGAGTACCAATCCCATCTTCTATTTGGCTGAGTGCGCAAGATCGAGCCACAAATTCAACAAAAATCAGAGCTTAGTGCCCCTGAGACCATATCCAGGACAATTAGGTGTGCCTGACTCGCAGCAGTCTCTACTGGGTCCCTATGAAATGACCCATTCTTCATCGAGTGCATTCTTTAATTTCTTTTCCAGTGCCTCCGATACCCATAAGTCCAGTGCCTCTACTCTATGCTGCTATTCCCCTCGACCTTTTTTCACTTCCCAGTTTTCGTGTTTCTCACCATATGGTATTAAAAATGAACAAGAGATTTTTAGCTCTGCATACATTTGTCAGCGTATATAGTCTCATCTACGCTTTTATAACCATGCATGGATACCAGCAAATAATTTTCTCCCTGTTGCAGTAGTTATCGAAGCATTTAATTGATATCACTGGTACTCTCCTTACATCTCGATTACAAGTTCATTTATAGCCGCTCTTTATTTGATCGCCAAGTATAAGTTTTATTTTGCACCTAAACTAAAATTCATATGCCCATGTCCAAAGCAATGACGGAGCCAAATAGAACATGCAGCAGGGGGCCGGTTAGCCAACCCACAAGATTAGTCAACAAGTACACCACAGGGCTAGATTAGTAGAGCTTTCCTTCAATTTGATTAAAAAGGTGTCAAGAATAAAAAAATATACAACTTGGTCAAAATAAACAAAATATAAAGGAACCTTTCGAGACTTCAAAAATCAGAACACCAACATGTTAAGTCATAAAGCATACATTCCTACCAAAATACAAGCCCTAGAACCAGTGCAACAATTTCAGAAGTCAGCTTTTTCTTCACTAAAAAAGTCAGTTTTTTTCTTTTTGTTTCACTTCATTGAAATAATCGATTATATCTTCATGCTATTGGCATGACAATCATCTTCCATCTTGAAGAGATCAACCTGATGGCTAACTTTGTACTGTTGTGTGCCCGGCCAGGTTGTATCTCAATACACCACAAAAATATATTTAGAATAACTAGTCACAAAAGGGTGTGTTCTTAATAACTTGGATCTTGCATACTATTTTATTATGGGTATGAGAGGACTCTGCAGTATGGAACATGAGACCGTGGCAGTTAATGCATAGATGAAGGCTGGAATCAGTATAAGCTACGAACAGATCCCTCTCCCGTGCTGTTCTTCTCGTCCCACGCCCTCCATTGGCACTTGGTGGAGTTCAGCGGGTCCAGCCGCTTCTTTTTCGGACTCCCGATGCCTCCTAATCGTGTTCAGATGCAGTGGTGAGGAGAACCATGCTAGCCAATTCCTGATGATCGAGGGTATGTGTTTGTCATTAGGGTTCTGCAGCAAGCTTTATATCTCCAACAGTCCTTTTCAAATCACCCCAAAAATTATCCTTGGTTCCCTTAAAAAATCACCCCAAACAGTACCTTTTGAGACCATCCAAAAAAAATTTGGAATCTATTTTGATTATCTCCTCCAACAATCCCATTAAATATATCTCAATATATTTTGAATTTGGGCCAAGTCAATAATCGATCTCACTGTTAGTTGCACAAAAGATAGAATTGAAGATCCCATAAAGTCTCACAGATGTACCTTTGAATACGGAGATTTCTAAGGATCTGACAAAACAGGAGAAGTGTTTAGGGGAGCTGTTAGAGCATGTTTTTTATACTTTTTCTTTGTAATTTGATTTAAGGGAAGTTAATGGGGGGCTTTTTGCAGATGCTCTAACTGAATCAAATAAACTTTTTAAATTGTTATAATTATTCCAACAACTTCAGCTTATTTTTTACTAGAATTAGCATCCACACGATAATAATTTTAAAACGAGGTAGACTAGTAGTATATCAGTTGAACTCAGCACTCCAGCTACTCTGCTTCATAGAGAGGACACGCGCTGCTCCATAAGATTGAACTGAATGTCCTCAAATTATGGTTCACCTAAAGATATCAAGATTGCATATATCGTTGTTTATACATTGTAAGGCCTTGTTGGAATGTATGAATTTCACAGAAATTATAGACAACTTTCACATAAAGCAGTTCAATTTCATAGAAAAACATAAACTTCAATGGGGACCTTAACTTGCACAGCTGATTCCACGTGATATCATTTGCCTAACAAGCTTCACCTAGAAAGACTGCACGCTTCAGACGGCTTTGTAAAATATTTAGTTGTTCTTGAAATTAGAAGAACGGATGTGTTATCCTGCTGCAATCTGTGTTCTTTCAAAAGTCTCAAAAAGGAACAGTGGATTGGAGCATTTCTAGAAATTTGGTCTGTGGCGTCACGGCATTTTTTTTTCTTAGATCGGGAGCGTCACGGCACGGGAGTGGGCGGGCGCTAAAGACGATGAATACCAGTCGTTCGGTGAAAGCAAACCCGGACCAGTTTCACCGATTTTGTAAATGCTACTAAAGAGCAAATATTATTTTACCAGTATCCATTCAAGACAACAAACTCAAAAAGTGAATATGCAGCATACTCCCTCCGTTCTTTAATTATGTCATCGTTGACTTTTAAATTTAGCTTTGACCATTTGTTTTATTCAAAAATTTGCTCGAATATGTAAAATTTTAAGTTGTGACTCAAGTAATTCTAATAATCAATCAAATTATATAAAAATATATGAAATTTATCAAAACAATTTAAATAAAATGAATGGTCAAAATTAAATTTAAAATTCAACGGCAACATCAATTAAAGAACAGAGAGAGTAACATATTTTTTTTTAACCAAGGCTGACCGAAGTAAGAACTTGCCAAGCGGGCATATGAATATCTAAACAATGTAAGAAGTATGACTTTGATAGGAATATTTTTTCCCTTTTTTTTGTTTCAGAATGGTTATCATTCAACGCGTTTATGTGTTTAAGTTGCATGAGATTACATAATCACATCATATTTTCCGATGCCCCATTTGATACACGTGGAACGAGCTGGTTACTGTAGTTCACATACATTTAAATTTAATAACATAAATGATTCTTTGGAATTCACTCCAACGTACTTTTTATTTTATTAGCATATAAAATATTCAAATTTCCTGCAACAACGCGAGGGGTATTCATAGCTAGTACATATGGATAACATGATCATGTCCCACTCCCCACCTACTTAGTTCCATTCACCAGATATATATACCTTCCTCAATATCTCTCATGTATATCATTTCCCTCTTCCAACGAAGGCAATAAATTTGTGCTCGTATTTTTCCCTTGGCATCCCCGTATGTACGCAACTCAATCATACTGTGGAATGAGTGGGGTCAAGAAGTTACTCGGCCCATTTGTGGCGACCAATACAAGAAACATCAAGGTCGATTCTATGGCTTACAGCTCTTGGGGATGAAGTAGTCTGTTGATCATTTTTAGTAAAATCAATGCAAGGGTAATATTGGTGCTGGTAATGTCAGCACTAACATGTTGTAAGCACAAGCAGGGTGAATCCATGATGATATAAAATAAACACTTTGTTGAATCCATGGTTTCAAAGGACCTGAAATTTTAATGTATTGTTTTGAATAATGTTAGAGTATCATGGTTTCGATGTGTGTCGATGGAAGGTAGTTCATTTTTAAAATTGAAAACGTAGAGTTGCACTTCATTTGTATTACGAGGAAAAAAAATAAGACAAGATGGTAACCTATTGTATAAACAAACATCATCGCTCGTCTTCCCTATACACCAAACTAACCAAAGAAGTCTGAAATTGAAGATTTTCTTTTATTTGTCAGACTGCAAGTAGTTCCCATTTGTTATCAAAATATCAGATCGCTGAAATTGATCTGTAGATGTAATAAATGCTTTTGGCAACAAACCATGCAGTGCCGAACATGATGTAATCTGAAGGTTTTTTTATAAATAATTATCATTCTCCCATTCACACCCTTTCACATTTGTGCAGAATTTATACCCTTCACTTAGTCGTGTCAACTCCCCCCTGCCAGCTGCTCCAAGCAAGTTCTGTTTTGCCGGATCGAGGCAGCTTTCATTCGTTATTTGAAATCTCAAATTGGTGAGAGTGACCCCCCTCCCCTCCACCAAGTGGATGTGTATCTGACAACATACCAACAATGAGTAAATTCTCATTTACCTCTTCCATATTCGGCCTTATTTAATCCCTAACCTGCCCCAATTTGTCCTTCCCTCTTGATCACCTGCTTATTACATACTCCATGAATAATCTCCCTATTTGCTACAGTTTTGCCACTCCATAGTGAGCTGTTACATTCCACGCATGTTCCCTATCCTTTAATTTCAGGCACTGGTTTGCAACATTGGCAATTCATGTTAATCATATGATTTAGGGCAAGAATAAGTCTAGGAATAGGAGGTATCAGCAAATTCCAAGCTGCAAATATGGAAGGGAACATCATTACATATCAGATTCGTTTGGTTGGCCTCTGTAATGGTTACAGAGAAAGAAAAGATAACAGCATAATAAGACCTTCGTCTTCCCCACACGGTCGTGCTTGGCCATCGCAGGTTCCCTTTGCGCGTGGGCGACAGGGCTAAATAGATCGAATCTTGGAAGCCAATTTCTCACCTAGCTAGTTCAAAATGATTTTAGAACACATTGCAGGTTGCTATCACAATGATTGCTGAACTATGCATGCCCCTAAACACTCAAGAGAGAAGGAAAAGAGAGAAGGAGAGGGAACTAATAGGGCTTTGCATGCGGTGACTGCGAGGATGACAGCGAGCAGCAAGAGGACGTCGGATCTGTTGATTGCTGCGATCAGATCCATCGCCCGCGATTTCTCACGCCTGATACCCTCAGCGTGGGCTACATGACGCCGGATCGTTAAGAATGCCATCCGGAATTCCAGGACTTTCTTGCATTACGAATGCTATAATAACAAAAAACTGCTTAAGATTGATTTATCTATAGTAGCAGTCTTAACGTTGACACTTTGCTATTATATCATTTCAATGGTTTTTTGAATCATTATAATTTTCTTTCATATTTTTCACTGTCTGAAATTACCAAAGTGCCTTCCATATTTTAATCCCTGTCCAGGGCTCCTTCTACCAGCTGCAGAAAACGAAGTTCTCAGGAAACATGAAACAAGGAGGGCGATCCAGCAGCGGCGACTGCGCGCCCCGCCACCCCAGCGCGCGTCCTCGCCCCGCCCCCCGGCCCCCAGCGCACGTTCTCGCCCCCTGCGCGCGTCCCTGCCCTGACCCTCCCCGAGCGCGGTTAGAGGATGAAAAGACCAAAAAGATGGTTAGAGGAAGAGTGAACTGTAAAAAATGCGGGGAGTTGGGACATCGGTAAGCTAGCTACAAATGCCCACTCAATGGCACCAAGAAAAGGCAAGTTACAACCAATTTATTTGTTATTTCATTTGTGTCGTTCAATTCTTTATCAAGTTATTTTAAATGTCTTTTAACCTTGTAGGAAGAGGAAACCTAGAAAAATGCTACTAAAGGTTGGAATCCAAAAAATTCAACACCAAATAGGGCTGTCAACACAAGGGAACAAATAATGCAAGAAAGTCATGGAATTGTAACGAGAAGGTAAACAATTTACTTCTTGACTAATTCTCAACATGTTCTGTTCTAATAAAAAAACTAACCAAAATAATATGACATGTGTGTAGGTGTTTATCTTTGTTGATGGGAGAAGGCACATCTTCTCAAGAGCCTTTATCTTCTGAGACTACAACATTCATGGCAACTGTTCCTAAGAAGATGACTCCAAAGAAGGCTTAAAGGAATTTGCATATCTGTGATGTTTAACTTTTATCATCGTCCCGTAATATGTATTGAGCAATATATTGCTGTCACTGTGATGTTGGATGTGAACCTACTTTTATCAATTTTGAATGGATGAACTAATATATTATCAGGATATATAAGTCTGACTTGGTTTATTTTATGGGCTATTGGTATTGCTCCGGCTTGGTTTATTTTATAAGCTATTGTTATTGCCTTTACAACAGAATCTTAGTCATCGTGTTTTTTTCTTTTATTCTAGTGGTCCCTCTAATATTCACTTATTTTATGGTAAAGCCATGGTGGCCACCGATTGTTTTTCTTTGGAGCCGCTGCCTGTAGGAACTCATGACTTCACGAGTCACTCGTGAGCAGGTCACAACCGAGCAGCATGGAAGGAATCGTTGGAGATAAATGTGAGGAAGGGTAGCTTAGTAATTTAAAGTGATTAGAGTTATAAAATAATACTTAAATGATAAAAAATCCTTAAAATGATATAATAGCAAGGTGTCAAAGTTGAGAATGCTATTATAGATAAACCAATCTTAAGAGTGCTATTAGAGAGAAGCCACTTGTTAGGAATGCTATATTAATAGCAAAAAAACTGCTCACTGGCGGCGCGCACGACGCGGCACGATGGCTGGCCTTCCTCTTCCTTTCCGGTGCGCGCGAGGTCACGCGACGTGAAGATGAGGCGAGGTAACGTGAAGGCTGGCCCTCTTCCTTTCCGGTGCGCGAGAGGCGACGGGACACGATGGTGCGAGCTCCTCCTACTCCCGCGTCCTTTTCGCCGGTAACGCTCGCCCTCCTCTTCACGGACGGTCGTTCTTGGATCTTGACGATTCACGTCGGCATGGACTGCAGCCTGTTGTCTGGGTGGCCATTCACTTCGGCTGTCGTCGCGCCAACGATGCCTTGGGTTGCTACTATCTCCGTTCTAAAATATAAGTATATTTAAGTTTAAATAAGATCAAAATCTTTTAATTTCTATTAAAAATATTTAAAAAATTACATAATTTTTAATATAAAAATATAATTTTTATGAAAAATTATTTAGTGATGAATTAAAAATATAATTTTTATATGATAAAACATGATTAATTATATATTATTAGTGATTAAAGTGATAAAAGTTTGACTTTGACTAAATTTAAAAATCTTATATTTTGGAACGGAGGGAGTATTCTGGACGTAAGATTACAAGCTGTCATGTTACGTGTTTGCTGTGATGGTTTATTTGCTTATGTAGAGCCTGCTGCTATCGTTTCTTCAGCTGTACCAATCTAGTAAAGCTGTTTTGAGAAAAGACTAGTTTTAAAGATTAATTTTTAACTGAGTGATGCTAATTTGAGATAGTGTTGTTCTTAGATGTCTAAAATTATTCCCGCTGCATCACTGTTGAGAATGGATCTGAACAATAAAGCAACTGAGATATACAAGTCACACATGACGGGTTTGTTGATGCTAACTTGCAGATAGGTGGCTTCAGTTGTATTCATGCGTGTGTCAAATTACCTGAACCAGAAAGTGTGCTGATTCATGTTGACCAATTGGCTAAGTGCAAGTGCATGATTGATATAAAATAACTAGTTTAGATTTATGTTTGTAAAGGGAGTCTTCACTCCAAATGTTAATTTTAGTGGCCATTGGTAATTCAGGTTTTCTGAACCTTGTTTGGTATGTTTACTTTTAGTTTTAGATTGGTCTCAGGATTTATGGTTTCTTCTCTCACTGGAACGGGATGTCTCAGTTTTCAATTTTCATGCAGTTTGGCCTTTCAAATTTCATGATAGTAATCTCATATGGAATTGGACTATTTCGTTTCCAATTTTATTTTTTAACAGATTTACTCTCCTTGCAGTGGTGGAAACAAGAAGTTGATGCCGGAGCTCCAGAGTGTGCCTGTTTATAGAGCTGTAATTTTTGTTCCAGTAACCTGGAGTCTGGTCATCCAGAACATCGAATAATCTGTACTTTTGAACCAGTTATTGCCGGTGGACTTAAGCACGTGATGATTTGCGCAGCTGTCGAAGTAAATCCTATTCTTTCTTGTCGTTTTAGTGAAGACCGTGCAGTACAGACTGTTGCCAACATTTGCCATGATTTTGTGTTTTTTTTTTTTTTACTTCCAGATTTGCCAAATATTGTTTATATGGTCAGCTATGGAATGTTCAGATTTCCCCCCATGCTTGTTGACATATTGTAGTCATTTGGTTTATGATTGACACATGTGAATTTGTATTATTTGGACCCGTTAGAAACCTGGCCGGAACAAATCATGTACTACCGAACAACTTGATAGCAGCAGAATTAATTTGCCGGAATGAAACCTCTTATGATCAAGTAAAGCACCAGGATCAAGTGAATCACCTGGTTTCACTTGTTCCTCTCCTGGAACCACTCCTGCTGTGGTTTTAATCATAAGAAAATGAATAAGGCCTTAGCTGTAGCGGTCGCGGTTCCCATGGCATCGGCAGGTCACAGCAAGGCAAGCACAACTTATAATCTCAATGCCATTTTTTTGTAATAATAACATGCACAACTCACTTTGTGAAAACCATAGTTACATGTAAGCAAAAGTTATAGCCATCAATGTGTGAAAAAAAAACCGAAGCTTTTATACTGATTGTATTGTTTTGACTTTTGAGTATTCAAAAGATAATCTTGCGATTGTTCCAACAGAAAAAAAAGGACAATGTTGGGGCAACAGTACAACTTATAACTTATTTGAAGTCTCCATGAATAAAATAAAGCATACAAATTAAAATATGCCAGATCTGTCTTTACAACGAAAATAAAGGATTGTGGAAAGCCTCTAATGCTTCACGCAATCCCAAACTGTTTCTTTAGCCTGCGGATAAGATGCCAATATGCATCGCTCATCTCGTCCTGTAACAACAAAATTTAGATACTTCAGATTTAGAGTACATAAAAGACTGGACATTCCCTGCAAGCTAAAAAAACAGCGGCAGTTCTGATAGCATACCCGATAGTACTCTTTCAGCACATCAATGGATCTCCTAGAGATTTGGCTGAGGAGCTCGTTATCATCATTAAAATGGCGACCATACAGGCGAGACTTCTCCTGCGGATTCTCACCAATTATCTAGTAGTGAAGGCAGAACTTGTTAGTTTTTTAATACTAAATTTAGAGCTGTCTAACTTCAAAATTACATCCAATGCATATATGATGCTCTTACCTTTATTGAAACTACACCTTTCTTAGCAGAATCCATTTCCAAACCATTGGATATTTTAATCGAAGAGATCCTCCCAAGGGCATGAACTACTTCTGCATCTCGATCCTTTCTTGGGACACAGACACAAATTGGTGTTCCCACCTGAAATACAATAATCAATAAACTGATAAACAAAAATCACGTAATCACATATCAACATCAGTAATTGTTCTGTGATGTTACCTATACGGTGCACCATTATAAATAAATACATGACCAAAGCATGCACATGATAGTATGAGACTTTGAGGAAGTACCTTGACAATGCCTTCCAGAACTTCAACATCACAAACAATTGGATCCTTGCTATGGTAGACACGGTTTGGAAGAATCTTAAGGGTGCATGGGAATACTGCCTCAGCAGCATATTGCTTCTTCTTTTCCTCCTTCAATTTCACAATATGGTCTGTAAAGCTGTCAACAAGCTTGTAGACTGTATCAGCTGTAAAAATTTTCACTCCTGACTCAGCTGCAAGGTCAAAAGCCTCAGGCATAACTTTGACATCAAAAGCCAAGATAGCTGCATATTCTTCTTTCCGCTTAAGCATGGCAGTTGCCTTCATGACATCCTGCTTGTGAACTGGGCCTAAGTTGCAACCACTGACAGGAACATCCAAAGATAGGGTTTTCAAATGCTCAATAATTGCTTCTAAGGTTCCAAGGCTAGGTGCTTGCACATAGACACCATCCTTGCAGGTTTGGATCTTACTTATTTCTTGTATTTCTGTTTTATTTTCCTTTTTGCCCCTTTCATTGTCATTGATCAGGCTAATAGCATTACTTATCTCTTGCATTGCAGCTGCTTCAGCTTGTACCAGATCATGCCCAGGCTTAATTACGATGAGAGAAGTGCCTGCCAAAGCATGCTGCACTCCCTGAATATACAAAATATGCAAATAAGTATCTTTGTAATTTGAATTTTGAACTTTTTAAAGGAATAAACTGAAACATAACTTACTCGTGCAACAATTTTAACCCCTTGTGCAGCTTTAAGATCCTCATGGCGTTCATAAGATCCCTGCTCACATGGTGTGTTGAAATATTAGGACTTAAGATACAGAAAATATCTTCTTTTCAATTTAGTATGCAAACATTAATGTTTAAATAATGTATCATCAAATTAGCGAATAAGGAATGATTGACATATTTTTTCTCACTGTATGCCCACATAACCTTTTTCTAAAAATAATTGACTTTAATACTAAGATCTATATTTATGGAAATCGTAAGTAGCCAAAAACCATGCTCTTGGAAAGAAGTTGTGGACAGACAAATGCTATTGTCTGTACTGTTATCCAGAACAAAACCCTCATCAATTAAACTCTATATACATGGTGAAAAGGGGTTTCATTGTTTATTCACCTTAACTCTAAGTTCTTTCAATGGATAAGGAGTCAATAGATGTCTTATGCTCGTTGTGACAAGGCCCTGCAGGTGAAAAGGGCAAAAGGAAAAGGTACTCAGAACTAATGAGGTAACATTAAAGGCTGGAAGTTGTATTAATTAACAAAATCATACCTGTTTAGTGCAAACAACTATTTGATCACCTCTTTTAAGAACACCATTAATCAGCACTACATCAATTGTAGTTCCAAATTCTTTAACTTCATTGACCTCTAACACAGTACACTGCAACAATAAAAAATGACATTGAGAACTTTGATGAATAATGTTCATGTAAGAACATTAATAGCTTATTAGCACGACAAAGAAATCTCAATAAAAAATTATTAGCTCTTGTAAATTAAGTACTGAGCCAATGCTAGAAAGAGTAATGGATGAAGAATGAACCTCTACTGTATCGACGTAGGTTAGCTTCTCCATCATTATCTCTGGCACCCATCGGACCAGCAGCAGCAGAAGGTCAGGGACACCTTCACCACTGCAGGACATTATTATATAGTACAAGTTAGGGGGGAAAAAAGCAGAAAGAGTTGTGGAAAACATAGAGCCTTTGATGCAAGCAGCAAATAGTGTACAAATGGCTTACCTAACAGCACTGGTAGGGACAATGTTAACCACTTCTTTAATCTTCTTGTTTTCGTAGTACAATGCAGAGTTAAAACCAACTTCCTTAAATTGTGTTATAACCTATATAAAGAAATATGAGATAAAAACATACTAATCCTGTGTGATTCAATACAATTCAGTTATAGTAAAACAGAATTCTCAATGAAAAATACAAATACCTCGTTTACCCTCCATTTAAATTCCCTTTGGACATCATCAGTTTGGCTCTTGAGAGCTTTCAATATCGGTGCATTGGGACAAGTCTTCCACCCATAGAGCCGGTCCACCTTGTTCAAGGCAACAACAAACTTTGCATTGCGATGTTTCAAAAGACCAACTGATTCAATTGTCTGCTGCTCAAGCCCCCGCGTAATGTCCACCACCACCACAGCAACATCGCACAAACTTGATCCCCTCGAGCGCATGTTACTGAATGACTGGTGGCCAGGGGTGTCAATTACAAGCAAGCCAGGTACTTTGATGGTGACCTCGGCCTTAAGGGGGGTTCTCTCCCTGATGTTCTCGGCAGGTAAGTAAGTCGCACCAATCTGCTGAGTGATGCCCCCAGCCTCCCCACCCTGCACATTGGTACGCCGGATGCAGTCAAGCAACTTTGTCTTTCCAGCATCCACATGGCCAAGGATGCAGCATATCGGGGCACGAAGCTCCCTATCAGTTCCACTGATTGAACTCTCGTCAATCTCTTGGGCGACACTGATAGAATCAGTAATCGGAGCAGCAGAATTGACATGCTTTTCCTCTGTTTCCTCCCCTGTCTTCTCTCCGAAACAGGGAGATGCAGATGTACCATGCAGCAGATTATCAAAATCGTCCAAGCTCTCCCAATCATCAACCTCATCGTCATCAATTCTGCTGTCTTCAGATGACCTGGCACTTAGCTCCTCACTCGACTCTGGTGTTAGAGAGATCGTGATGTTATCCTCTGACGGTGCATTACTCTGTTCCTTCTCCAACGGCAGTTCCAACCCTTGATCACCATCTAGAGATTGGGCAGCATTATCATGACGCCTGGTCTGCGACTTAGGTTTCCTCGCTTGATACACCGGCCTCTTCTGCGCGCCACCACCGCCGCTGGCGGCATCAGCGACGGCGACACCGAGCCGCCTCCGCGCCGCGTCCATCCGTCGTTTCTCCTCCCGCTCCGCCCGCTTCCTCCCCTCCTCCAGCCTCTTCGCCCGCCTCTCCTCCTTCGCAATCCGCTCCTCCTCCGCGCGTCGCTCCTCTTCCTCCCTCGCCCTCCGCTCCTCCTCCGCGCGCCTCGCCTCCTCGGCCTTGGCCTCGGCCTCCGCCGCCTCCGCCGCCGCGCGGACGCGGGCCAGCTGCTCCTGGATCATACGCACGTGCCTCGGGGCCTTCGTTGTGCCGCTAACCGCTGCCCTGCCCCGCCCTGCGCCGCCTCTTCCGCCACCGGGGGCGGCGGCGCGGGGGCCCGCGGTCTTCCTCGTCGACATGGGGACGGGTTCGGGAAGAACGGTCCAGGTTGATGAAGCGGAAGGTCATACGCCGACGGGTATCACGCGGGGCGTCTGCACGCTGTCGTGGACACTGGACGACGGCGAGGGCGGTGGAGACCCTAGGAGATGGGCGGAGAACGGTGGCGGCGAAGTCGGCGTGGTAGATCGGAAACGTATGGGGCGGGGTGCGCGTGTGGAGGGAGAGGGACGTGGTGCGTATATAAATAAAGAAGCGGTCGTGTCGGGTCAGGTTTACAAAACTGCTTCAAAACCGCGGTTTTTATCGAACCGCTGCGGGTCGTTAAAAGATTTTAACGGTTAATCGTTTTTTTAAAAAAAAATTTAAAAAAATTAAAATTTAAAAATTTGAAAACCGCTTAAACCGAGTGATTTATCGCAAAAACCATTGAAAAACCGCTCAAACCGATTTGATTTCAAATTTAAAAACAATAAACAGTAAAAATCGCTCGCTAAACCGTAAAAACCGTTCGGTTTTCTCTCAAAAATTTGATTTTTGAATTTCTTCAGTTTTTGTAACGATTTTTGCGGTTTTTACGGTTTTCGTCAAACCGCTCTCAATCGGTTTGCACCGCTCAAACGATTTTGAAAACCTTGGTCGGGCCCGTCGATGCACTGAATTTCTGTGGCCGTTACGTTTCAGTTACCTTTGGATCATTGGATTGGGATTGGAGGGCATTTGACAATTTAGGATTTACTTATTTTGTGGAGCTTCAACAATTTGACGCATTGCTCTGTCTATTGTTATATAATCTGGTGATTTTATGTTATTTATATAGGTATGTCAAATTATCGAAGTCATCACGAAATAAGTCTTAAATTGTTAAAAAAAATTATTAAGATTGAGATATACTCTCTCTGTTTTTAAATTAATGTCGTCATTGATTTCTAACATTAACTTAACTATTCATCTTACTGGCGCCCGATGGCTATGCTAACACTACGGTTAAAGAAAAATATTAAATTAAGAAAAATAATATATTAATATTAAAATTTAAAATTTCTCATTATTCAGCATCATAAAAGATTAAAATTTATATACATCATATTTAAAATTTGATGCACTTTAGAAAATTTTGAACAAATATATGTATATTTTTTTACACTTATTATCTTGATACTTTAATAATTGTAGTAAAAATTTAATTATGAGCATATTTCCATCCTGCACATGTATCATGATTAACTTATATTAATATTATGCATCACAGTAGAGATTTGATTGATTAAAATAAAAATCTTGACACCACATGGGAATTTGGAGACCCGATTATATTTTTTGAATAATCATAATTCCTGCCAAACAAGCCCTAAACTCTAGAGGTAGATTAGATAATATAAATTATAAAACTTGATGCTTTTATAACATACTAAACAAATACAGGTATATTTTCTTTACACTCATTATTTTAGTACTTCAATAATTGTAGTAAAAATTTAATCCTAAGTATATTTTTATTTTGCACATGTATTAGTATGCATCATGGTTAAAATAACACGCTTATTTTAATATTATGCATAAAAATAGTAAAGAAAAAAATACTCACAATAGAGATTTAATTGACTAATGTTTTTCCATCTTCAACCATACAATACATTTGTTCCTTAATTATAAATCGGCCCGAATCTGTTGTAATTTCATTTTTATTTGTTATAATTAGCCTAAACAAACTCATTTTTATTTGTAATTTCATTCGAATTTTCTGACATTGGATGCTTCCCTAGCCATGGGCTGATTTTGTCTCCGCAGCTCTCTTTGTGGGTTTCGAATTCATTTTGAGCCCAACTAATTCGATATGGGCTGCATTGTGTTACATTGTCGGGCTTGAGCTTTGACGTCAGTCCAGATCGTGCGCTTTGTTTCCTGTCTTCTAATGTCCTTCAAATGAATTTGTTTTGTTTTGTAGCAATTTTTTTGAATTTTATATATTTGTTCTAGGTAGTTGTATTTTATTAACTAACAATGGTTTGTATGGGTCTAAGATCTGAGAGATTTTGAAACAGCTCATCCGTCAAATTTGTAAAGTGTACACGTGGAGAAATTTCATCCGTCAGATTTGTAAGAAGAGATAATTTTGGGTGTATTTTCTGTTTGCATGTAATCTAATATATCTTTATTGGAAACATTTTACCATGTATACGTAGGAAATAAAAACTGTGCTTTTTAAGTAGTAGTGATTAAAAAAATTTGATATATTTTTTATAATTTGATTTACCATTTTAGTTATTTGAACCACAACCTAAAATTTTTCATATTTGAACTAATTTTTTGAATAAGACGAATGATCAAAGTTGATGTTAGAAGTCAACAGTGACATCAATTTAAGAACAAAGGAAATAAAACATGAGATCTAGATTTTTTATTCATATATCCTGTTAGATCTTAATCTTTCATCAATTTCTCAGTCTCAAACTCAACCATTATATTCCAATTCAAATGAGATAATTGCTTGTGTGATCCTATTTTGAATAATAACCAATTTGACATCATTTCTCCAACTGTGCTTATTTGATCCTGCTTTTGGACTCTGAGTAGCCAATTTGACTCAAAACTTTGCTTATTTGATATTTTGTTAAGCTCTAAGAGTATTAGTACATAGTTTATTAGTTAGATCTCTAGTTTACATATATATTAAGACCTACATTATGGTACGGGTGGGGGCAGGGGAGAGAGTGAAAAAGTAATTGTATATCTAGTTACTTTTATATCCTTTATATTATAATTTTTTCTCTCTTTATTTCTTTTTATATTAGTGATTTGTGGAGAAGCTGGACAGATCTTGATGTACAATGGCGCTGGCGGAAATTCATTTCTATATTTCAAAAATGTCACTTCATTTGTCGAAGCCGCTAAGACCAGAAATGTATATATGAAAATAAATAGATTATAGTGTCCATGTAAGAAGTGCAAAAATGTTGTAATGTTTGACACGCTCGAAACAATCTATAAGCACTTGTTGAAAAATGGTTTCATTGAGAACTACTCAATATGGACCAAAAATGGAGAGATACAAGCGAATACACCAAGCACTGGAGAACAAGAAGTTGTGATTGGATACAACAAAGAGAGGGTAAGAGGTGAAGGCAACATCGAAGAGCCAAGATCAGAAGGAAACAACACAGAACAGAGGGATAAAAGAAACAATGATGATTGTGATGTGTTTCATAAAAGTCACGATATTGAAGGCTTCGATGTCGAGGAACTGTTGCACCATATTGGGCGCGAGGAAATGCTGAAGAACAAAACGAGAGGCTTACATAACTTACAGATTTTAGAGAAGGCTACGAAAGATCTTCTATACGCTGAATCAAACGGGTATGATAAGGAATGCACGATATTGCAAACAATGCTTGATCTTCTCACACTAAAGGCCAAGTATGGGTGGTCAAACACCAGCTTCAATGAATTGCTAGAGCTCTTAGCCAAATTATTACCGAAAATGAACAATTTGCCAACTACCATGTATATTGCAAAGAAATTGTTGTCACCATTGCATAAAAAAATACATGCTTGTCCAAACCACTGCATATTGTACCGCAAAGAGTACGCAAACGACGTGAGATGTCAAGTGTGCAATGCCAGTCGGTACAAAAGAAATGATCAAAGTGACGATTCAGGTTCTGTGGATCAGCAATAAGGAAAAAAAGGGAGGAAGATAAAGAAAAGCATTGGTAGCAGTTTGGATGACCAAGATGGCGACAATAGAAAGGTTCTAGCACTTGTGATGTGGTACCTGGCAGTAATAGATCGATTGACGCGACTATTCTTCAACTCTAGAGACGCTGAATTCATGATCTGGCATGCGGTCTCTGATGGGCACAAAAAAGGACGGAAAGCTTTGGCACCCGGCCGATGCTCGACAATAGAAAACCTTTGATGTTAACCATCTTGAATTTGCCAGAGATCCAAAAAACTTAAGGCTAGGCTTGAGTACTGATGGAATGAATCTCTTTGGTGAGATGACAAACCCACATAGTACTTGACCAGTGATTCTAAGCCTATACAAGATACCTTCGTGGCTGTGTCAAAAGAGAAAGTATCTTATGTTTGCTATCCTTATTTTTGGTCCTAAACAAGCTGGCAATGATATATATATATATATATATATATATATATATATATATATATATATATATATATATATATATATATATATATATATATATATATATATATATATATATATATATATATATATATATATATATATCTTTTTAGAACCTTTAAAGGAGGATATAAAAAAGATATGAGAAGATGGGGTCTGTGCTTGGGATGCTTACAAACAAAAGAGCTTCATACTGTATGCCATGATTTTTGTTACCATCAATGACAATCCCGCACGCTTGACACTCTAGACAGGTTAAAGAGAAGACAGGATGCGTAGTATGTTTGGAACAAACATCATCAATGTACCTTCCTTTCTCATGTAAGTTGGTGTACATTTGACACCAACGATTCTTACCAAAAAAGCACAAGTATCGTGCAATAAAGGATCAATTTGATGGTACACAGGAGTAAGATTTGGCACCGATCAATCGTGATGGTAAATTTGTGTTTGAATTGGTAAAAAATATCCATACCATCTTTGGTAAGGCAGTGAAAGGAAAAAAAAAAGAAGAAAAATAAGGTTCTAGGAGATGTACTGTTTAAAAAACAATCGATATTTATCATACTAGAAAGAGTTGGAGATTGGCCTTGCCATAGATACTGTGCATGTTGCAAAAGGTATTTTTGAAAGCATAATTGGTACCTTATTGGATATCACAGGTAAGACAAAGGATGGACTTAAAGCACGTAGAGACCTAAAAAAATGGGAATAAGGCCAGAACTTCATCCTCAGATAAGACAAATGGAAAGTATTACCTTCCACCGGCTAGCTTTACCCTCACACTTGAGGAGAAAAATCAATATGCAAGTGTCTACGTGGTGTTAGAGTCCCCATAGGTTTCTCATCGAATGTTAAGAATCTCGTTTCAATGTCTGAGCTGAAGATGACGGGGTACAACACTCATGACTGTCATACCATGCTCACCCTCTTTCTCGCTATTGCAATCAGGGTTGTCAAACAACCATACATAAAGATGGCCATCACACGAATGTGCCACTTCTTCAATGCTATATCCAAGAAGGTAATCGACATTGCTGAGTTGGAGAAGACACGTAAACAAATGAGAGAGACTATGTGCTAACTCGAGATGTGCTTCCCACTATCTTTCTTTGATATGATGGAGCATTATATGATTTACATAGCAGATCAAATTTTTGTCCACGGCCTTGCTTATCTGTATCACATGTATCCGTATGAGCGTTATATGTCTATTATAAAGAGCTACGTATGCAATCGTGCTCACCCTGAGGGTTTCATGATAGAGGGTTACACAACTGAGGAGGTTCTTGAGTGCAACAACGATTACATGAAAGATAGAAAACTAATAGGTGTGCCGGTGTCACAACACATGGGGAGGCTCCTCAGGAAAGGAACAAAAGAAAGAAAAACATTCAACGATCAGAGTTTTGTAAGAGTCCGAGATGCATATTATAGCATCCTTCATCAGTTACATATTGCAGCGTCATACATACAACAACACTTGCAACAGCTTCGTGAAAAAACGAACATTCCATAGAGGATTGGATCATGAAAGAGCACAAAAGATGTTTCACGTCATGATTGGAGAACCAAAACCTCCCGATTGGTACAACAAAAGATGAAAAAATGATGTGTTTATTAGCCGATGGTCCCTTAATATTAGTTACATCATGGCAGGCATATGACATCAACGGGTTCACATTTTATACCAAGGCAAAGGACCACAAGAGCCAGCACCAAAACAGTGGTGTTAGAGTAGATGTCGAAGACAGTGAGAGGAACAAGAACACATATTATAGATACATTGATGAAATTTGAGAACTCAACTTTGGAACAACTTTATAGATCTCTGTATTTAAGTGCCAATGGTTCAAGCACTCGCAAGGTGTAGAGGTGGATGAAATGGGCTTCACCCTTGTGTCCCTAAACAACAAAGGCCACAAAGATGACCCATGGATGCTCACACAACATGTCGCACAAGTGTTTTATGTTCTTGAGCCCAAACACAAGAAGAAGCACATTGTTATCCCTGGAAAACAAAGGATCATCAGGGTTAATAATGTCACAGATGATGTAGAATACAACCAGTTTAATGAGGTGCCCTTTTTTGCGAATACAGAAATGATAAATATCTTTGAAGCAGGCCTCAGTTATTCATCACTTGTTCCCTACATGTGCAGTGATGGCGAGGGGAAGTTAGTTCAAGCTAAGTAATTAAAGATGTCATAATTTTGTAATTGAATTATTTGTAATCTAATTATCAAATATTATATTATAAATGTGTCCTCTTGTTTTGTGATATTAAGGCTAATATTTTTTCCCTCCGTTCCAAATTACTAATGTTCCATATGTTGTAATATATAATTTATATAATGAAAAAAGAAAGAACGTACAACAATATGTCCATATTGGACATTGCACAGCCACTGCAATGTTCAATCTGGACATTCAGTTTATATGCTTCCTCGAGAAACATTAGAAAGCCAGGGGTTATAAACCGGTCGACACTTGCAAGAATATTCGAAGTGGGACTAAAGTACAAGTAACAGTGTCGGTCAAGTATGAGGTAAGCGGCAGACAACATTACATAAAGCAATATTGTGGTCCAAAATGACGTCAGCAGAAACGACAGTACAATGGATTGTAGTGTCGGTTAAGTATGACATAACTTATTTCTATTATATATATATTTTAAAAAGAAGAATGTATAACGATATGACTAGGTTCGTTGTGGAGGTTACGCAAGTTATGAGTAACCTCCACTGCCAACCTGTGCCATATAGTTTACACAGTTCCTTACCTACAAACAGACAACCAGAGCTTATAAGTTAGTCGATACTATCAAGTATAGTCGAGGTGGGACTAAAGTTATGTCACATAATAGTGTCAGAATAGTATGACATCAGCGAAAACTGACATTACAATGGATAATAGTGTCACTCATGTATGACGTCAGCAGAAACCAATATTATAACGAGCAATAGTGTCGATCATGTATAACATTAGTAGAAACTAATATTAAAACGAGAAATCAAGAACTTTTACTAACTTGTAGTAATAATATTTATAAACTTACATAACTTGAAAACATAATATTTATAAAATTATAAAATTACTACTACTACTTATAATAACTACTCTTCCATGACTAGTCCTCCTCTTCCTCCTTTTGAACAGCTGAGTTGGCCACCTCGGTGGAGATGCACTTGATGCTTTCCTTTGCCTCCCTGGTCGCCACGTCAGGATGGGATGCTAGCTGAACGAGGGTGTCAAAGAGGAAGTCAGGCTGGCATACCTTTACTGCCTGCGCCAGCTCCCGGCGCTCTGACTCCATCATCTCAGGGAGGCAACTCAGCATCACTTCCAGTGGACCCATGGCATGGAGGAAGTGGGCAGGAGACCCCCTTGGCCTAAAAGGAGCTGCAGACTCTCCAGTTTCAGCTTCTTCACAGCACCGTTCAACTTATTGAAGATGTCCGATGCCATGTCAGTTTGAAGCCGGAGGGACCCCTTGCAGAGCATCCAGATCATGGCGGAGGGACACCCGTAGGGCCTCAAGACTCCTGAAGCTGTCTCTCCAGCTCCTGTACTCTCTGGGCCGCCATCTAAGAAGCGCACGGAGACAAAAGATGGTTGGAAGATGGTTTGAAGAGATGTAGAAGACGAGATAGTTCTAAGAGCGCAGTTGCGACCCCTTTAATCCTTGGATGAACTCCTCACCTTCCGACGCTCCAGTTTTCACTGAGCGTTTCACATTCCGACGCTCCAGTTGGATCCTTCTAAGTGTCGGTTAAGTGTGACGTCAGCATAAACTGACATTATAATGTACAATAGTGTCGTTTATGTATGACGTCATCAGAAATGGATATTACAACTAGCGATAGTGTCGGTGAATGTTGACATCATCTTTGAGCGACATTTACAGTAGAGTACCAATTAACATATCCTAAATCTTCGATGAACACATAGACAAGATCATTACAAATTATAGTACTGACATTATACAAAATCATTACAAATAGAGTACATGTCTTCAGGAGGTTTGACAGAACTTGAAACTACAGGGGCTGCATCTACCTCCTACTCAATGGCGACGAGGTCCTTGGAGGCCAATGCCTGGCTCGGCCCGCGTCCGAAGGGGAACGTGGGCATCAAGTACAAGATATAGGCTAGAAGACTAGAAATATCATAATGACACTAGTGCAAGAGTGAGAGAAGATGTGGACGTTGTTGATGAGCGTCCGCATACTATTCACCTTGCGTCGGCCACCGCAAAGTGAAGAGCATGGAGATATTCATCAACAACGTCCGCATCTTCTCTCGCTCTTGCACTACTGTCATTATTATATTTCTAGTCTTTTAGCCTACATCTTATACTTTTGTAACACCTCATGTTTCGACGTAAAAGTGCCAATTGTTCAGGTTCAAAATCACAGAAACCGAGCTCAAAAAGAATTTAAAACAATTCTAACTGGTTTTGAAGTTAGTTCAAATTTCAAAATAAGAGTTCAAAAGTTTCAATGAAATGATGCGAAACAAAAATTTTCTCTAGAAAGTTCATGCAATAACTTGAATTTTAAAAGTTTTTGTACAAAATATTTTTTGAGCTTTAATGGTTTCAAATAAATTAATTTTCTCATAAAGCTTGCCTGTCTTTGAAATTCAATAACTTTTTATTTATTTTGATTTTGAACTTGACTCCAAAATAAAAGTTGTTCCTTTTAAAAAGTTATAACAGCCTGCAAAATTTCAAGATATATTGAGCTCGAGAAGTCAGTGTTTCGAAGCAAAAACAGGGAGGGCGCAAAAAATCAGCAAAAATCCGAAAAATTGGAAAATTCCCACGGGACCCGCCTGTCAGCTGCATTGTTTCTCCTTCTTCCTCCTTCCCCTGTGTTTCACTGCCAACGCATGCCTCCAGATGCCGTTCAGCGCGCCCTCTTAGCCTGCATGCGCGACATGAAGTTTGCTTCGTTGTCCATTGCTCTCACCAGGGATAAGTGGCAAATTTACTACCGTCATCAATTTCACTCACGTCATCTTGCTCTCTCTCTCTTTCTCTCTCGTTCTTTGACGCCATTGCCGAGCGCCGCAGCTTAGCTCCTCGCCACCACCAATCCATCTCCGGTCGGAGTTTTCACAGAATGAGTGCTCCTGGAGACCTTCTGAAGCTCTCCCGCACCTCGGTCCACCACCTCCTTGGCTGGATTGGCCGGATTTCGTGTTTTCTCCAATTTTTGGCTTCGACCACCGCCGGCCGCTTTTCTGGCCAACTCTGGCCAGGAACAGTGACGATCCTTCAATTACCGCCTGGATCTTTTAGTTCAGACCCCAAGGCTTCAGTTGAGCTCTCACTTGGATCGATTTCTTCGCGATTGGTGCAGGATTTTGAGGCATGGCCGCCGGCGCCGCCTGAGCCGTTGCTGCTCTATCGACGAGCTCCACCGTCCGGCCATCCTCAACGTTGCCCCTCATCTTGCCGGTCATCTCTGCACCTCGCTGAAGCGCTTTCGTTCCCGTCGTCCCGTTTGATGCTCCTGACGCCACCGAAGCCGTCCCCAAGCCGCCCTCCGCCGCCGGCCCTATTCCAGTGAAAACCGCCGTCCACCTACCCCCTCCACTGCTTCCTCAACCGCGTGGAGCGCGGTGGTGCTGAACCACAGCTCAATGGCCGCCGGGCACCGTGCGCCGGAGAGCCGCCGCCCTGGCCCGTCGCCGTTGCCGGCCAAGCCAGGAAGCTCGCCCGAATCCCGTGCGGCTATTGCCGGATCTGGTGCGGCAATCCAACGGCCCACCGTGTGGCTCCTTTCTTGGGCCGAGACCCCAAGTGGGCCGATTTGCCTGTGGCCTGTTCGTGTGGCCAGGCCCAGTTCCAGCTGGAATTTTAATTATTTCGCGAAATGATTTATTAAATTGCTAGAAAATGCTTTCAAAGTTGTAAAATTAGTAGAAACTTCATTATAGCTCCGAAAATTATGAAATAAATTTTGTTAGGATCCTCTCAACTAGAAAAATATTCTGAAGTAAACTATTTTTCATTTAATGCATAAAATTATTTTACATAATTCAGATCACACAATAATTCATTAATGCATTATAATTATTCCTTGGCATGAAAATAAAAATCTTAAAAAAATTACTTTTCTGTTTCTTTAGTCAAACTTTTTGTTTTAGAAAATTTTTATATTTATTTTCATTAAAAATACCTTAGTAAATGTTTTATTTTGTTTAAATAGTATTTAATTCATTATAAATCCATATGATGTCAATAAATCCTGAAAATTTCTTAAAAATTAGTTTATGACCTTTTTGATTTTATGAGCAGCTCAAATTATAGTTTATATTTTTGAAATCTATTTTAAAGAAGTTTTATAACTAAAGTTAAGTTCTTTTGAAAATAAAAGCTGTCATCGTATGTGCTTTAAATTTGAGTCTTTGACAATTAAAAACAGCATAATTCAATACTTTGCATATCATTCATATTAGGACCCAACCCATCCGAAGAGGAATGTGGAGTTGTTTCTTTATCAAAGGAAGCTAACTGTGAGCAAGTCCCAGGCAAGCCCCAGTGCATTAACTCTTTTTAAGTTTTTATTCTTATCACTGTGTATGATACCGCTAATGTACTGTGCATTAGGTTTTAGGAGTTGTTTGGAAACCTAAAATTGCATGCTAGGTACCTTATTACCCAGGTTGAGTGCTATTGTTACGGAAAACTCGATGTAGAGCTAGGCTAAGTTTTATCTCACGGTAGAGGTCGAGTGGACGAGAGGTCATTTGTGAGCTATAGGTTGATTTTATCCCACACATTAATTAACCTTAGACTGGACGGGAATGATGTATAGGAAGGTTTGAGAAGGCTAGGCCATCGTGGTGGTAGCCCCATCTGTGTTGGTTAGTGACCGATTCGAGTGTGGCCCTGTTGAGTAATTTTGAACAGTACCAAGAGCATGCTAGTGTCATGGGTGCTAGTAAACCGATGGAGCTCAATTAATGTAGTGATTGGATGGTCCCGCACCCCTTTTCTGGTCATGATATTTGGGAGGGTGCACGGGCTAACCACGGATAGCCTCGATATGTGGTATCGCGTGGAGGACGTATACTTGGGAGGAGTGAGACCCGGACCGGCCCTATGTTGTTGTTGTGAAAGGTTGCCGTATGTGACTCCTAGGGAGTGCGCGTACGTTGAGCTAATTGAGTTTTTCCAGCTGGTGTAAATCGATTATAATCGCTGCCCCTCACAGTAATGAGTACCGCTTGTTCGCTGTGTCATATCATAGTAATAAGTGGACTAATAATAATAATAATAATAATAACTGTGTGCTTAGTTTATAGCGATTGCTTGGCAACCATGTTTGATATAGTTTTATAGCGCAAATTAAATTTACCTTTCGTGAACTTAATTTACCACTAAAAATGCTTGACTATAAAGACTCACTATATTACCGTTAGTTTTGTACATAGCCATCTCATGTGAGTCAGCCTTATCATATCCTTGGAGTCGGCTGTAGTTGGCCACATTGACGGGTAAGACTTGCTGAGCATTTGAATGCTCAGGGCTTGGCTCTCTGTGGTTTTGTGCAGGTGGTTTCTCTATCCCTCCTCTGGACCAACTGGCAGAAGCAACCTTGAGAGTGGCTATGTCCGTTGGAAGCCCTGCTCGCCGCGCTGCTGTTTGTGTGCTACTAGAGGATGCATCATATGGGCTCGATGTCATCTTATGCATAGTCTCTCGGAGACCCTAGTTTAACTCGTGTTATCGCTTCGGCGCTTTAAAAAATCTTGGTTTTATAAACTTAAGCAACAGTTTGTAATATATTTTATCGTGCTTGAGTTGTACTGTTAGTCCTCGCTTCGCCGCCAAGTGACACTCGATAAGATCTTGTCATCGATGGATTGTCTCTTCTGTGGGGCGGTCTGTCCTAACTTTATCTCCGCGTTCCCCACCAGGCCCGGGCCGAGCCAGACCAGTGACAGGCACCGGCCTCCGAAGACTTTGTCGCCGTTGAGCCGGAGTACACGTGGACACCAACCTTGATTTGACAACCTGCTTCAAATGAGAGTAATAGATCTGGTGAACAAATGATGCTGTAAACACATCTGACAATCAAAATATAGAACTTGTATATGCTCACCCGGTCACCAGGCTACCTGTGCGCGACTGGGCATCATAAGTAACAACCGAAAAAGGACCATACATGCGACGTGACGGGAGGAGGCTACGGAGCGTGCGGCGGCTGAAGGGCGGCGGCTGTCGGGTGAGAAGCAAGGGGGGGCAGGATTCATATATATAAGCGAGATTCACTAGGGTGTATTTAGTAGTGTCGGTCAGTATGACATCACCAATAAATGACATTACAATGACAACAATTTCGGTCTTTTACTTCTGTAGTGTCGGTCGAGCGTGACCGAAATAACAACGTCACTTAGCAAACATAACAAAACATTTCAATTTTTTTAAGCACCAAATGTTCCATTTTTTGTACCATGTTTTCTAGATGATAAACAATCCTATTTCATTTTAGAACATATTTTTTATAAATTTTGTAATAACTTTCCACCTACATTCCGCATTTTTCTTATACTCATAACGTGTAGTGCCATATGATTGCTAACCTATAGTTCCATTTTTCAAGAAAAGACTCAAAAAAATTCAAACAGAAATTTTTCAGGTTCCTTACACAATGCAATTTACAAAAACCAAATTGTAGATCAAATATCATTATATACGTCGAGAAAAAAACAATAAAGAAATTGTTAAATTTATTAACAGTGTCGGGCAAGATGACATCAGCTTAAACCGATATTGCAATCCCACAGTGTCGGTCTTTTACTTCTGTAGTGTCGGTCGGACGTGATCGAGATTACAATGTCACTCAGCAAACATAGCTTAAATTATTTCAAATTTTTTTAGGCGCCAAATGTTCCATTATTTTGTACAATGTTTCTAGATGATAAGCATTCCTATTTCATTTTGTAACGTATTTTTTTTATAAATTTTGTAATTGCTTTCAACCTACATTCAACATTTTCTTATACTCATAATGTATAGTGCCATAATGATTGGTAACCTATAATTCCATTTGAACTAAAATTTTCATTAAACAGAAAATTGTCAGATTCCTCACACTGCAATTTACTAAAATGAAATTGTAGATCAAATATCATTATATACTTTGAGAAAAAAATTAAAGATATTGTTAAAGTTATTAGCAGTGTTTGTAGTGTCGGTTATCTTGACGTCATAGTGCTTGACATTGTTAATCTTACTATATAAGCTGGACTTGTCGCATCGTTCCACACTAAACCTGACGGCCTTTTTATTTCCGGCGCGATGCAGTTACGCTGCTGAAATTTTTCGCCAACTCTAAACCCGCCGCTGCCGCTCCCGTCGCTGCCCCTCTGGCACCGACCGGGCTACTCGATCGTCCTCCTTGGCTCCGGTACCAGTCGCGGCTATACTTCCTCCTCTGACCTCAGGCTGCGCATTCGCCTCTGACCTCGGCACCCACCGCGTTTCCTGCTACATACGGCTCCGGTCTCCCGGCGTCTCCTCTCCCCCTCACCCACTCCGGAACCTTAATGTAAGTACCCTCAACTATTCTTTCTCGGTAAGCAACCTGCCCTTCCCCACTTCGGCAATCTGCAAACTTTAAGCTGCCTCCCCTCCCCCATTTCGGCAATCTACAAACTGTAAGTCGAATCTTTTCCCACCACTGTTCCTCTCAATTCTTGTGGCTTCGAAATGCTATATGACATTTTTGATGTATATACATATTATTTTTTAGTTTATGGATACATTGTAAGACTGTAACACTTCGTGTTTCTGAATAAAGAAGCCAAATTGTTCAAGTTCCAAAATTAGGGAATTCAAGCTCAATTAATTTTTAACATTTCAAGCAAGTGCAAATTTCAAATTTAAATTCAAATTTCAAATCTTCAAGTTCAAAAATTTTCAAATAAAGTTGTGACATAAAATTTCATTTGAAAGGTTTTGCAAAGATTTGAATTTAAGAAGTTTTTGTAAAATTTTATTAAAAGTT